>CAUYRH010006781.1:0-52444 GCA_963574655.1 Perodicticus potto
AGTGATTAAGAAAATGCTATGAGGGCTATCTCTCATAGTACGATCAAAATGTTTCTGATTGTATATGAAGCACATTCTGCCCTATGATTGCACCAATGTACACAATTATGATTTAATAAAATTATTAAAAAAAAAAAAGAATCAGCTTCCTGAGCCTGCTCGCTGCAGGGTAGTCTGATAAAACTGAATTTTTGGATCTGCAAAGCTAAGGAATAGACCACAGGGACCCTCACCAAGGTACTGCTATCTTGTAAAGTCTGGCTATGTAGTCAGTCAGCTTTTCACTTTGGTATCCTTTAAATGTAACAAATCTCACGTGCTTATATACAAAAGTAGCAGATGGCAAGATTGTGGTAGCTGCTAGTTTCTAGTTTAGGGACATTCTAGTTTAGGGACACTTGCAGGAGGGAGCAGCCCTCCAAAGAGACCTTCGGGCCAGCCTTAGAGAACATCCAGCAGAGACATCAAAAACCACTCCCCGCGCCCCAAAGCTGGCTGATTGCAGCCACTGCTGCTACTTTCACAGCTGCTGCCAATAGCAACTGACCTAGATGTAAAAGAACAGTTTACACTACAAAGCTGGTAATCAGCAGGTTATGAGAGTTAAGTTGGGGTTATCACTCCCAGTCTATAATGCGTTAATTCCCAAAGCCTCAAGGCTCTCAGAATGTTCTGTCCACATCCTGCTATAATTGAAACCTCTGCCTGCTGACCCTTTTCAAGGGCAGGCTGTTTATCCTCTCATCTCCCCACAGCTAAATGCCTTGGGAAATATCAGGAGGTGGAGATGGAGCTCCCCTTACTCCCCAATACCACTTTCTTATCTTTGCTCCTTTGCTGTCCTGAGAAATCTCTGGCTCTTCCTTGGGGTGCACCATCTGGTTATATCACCTTCTCCCCACCCTGGTGGCAGTCTTCTGTCACTTTCCTGGCCAACACCCTCAGTTGTGAAGATTTAGTTCTCACTCACGGAAGTCTGTCCTGTCCATCCCAACTTCGGCATTCTACCAGTGATCTCAACATTCAGGTCGCCAACCACTCAGCACTCTGGCCTCTCATTTCATTGATCTGCCCATTGCCAGTGACCACCACCATTTTGGGAAGTATTTTGCAGCCCAGAACACCAGTCTGGGGCCTTGGATCTTGAAGGTCCATGTACTTCAATGTATTCTTTTCATTGGCACACCAACATATGATTTATAGAAGCTGACAACTCTTTAGTCCGGGAAATAAGTAAAAGGATGTATAATTTTTTTTTTTTTGAGACAGAGCCTCCAGCTGTCACCCTGGGTAGAGTGCTGTGGCATCACAGCTCACAGCAACCTCCAATTCCTGGGCTCAAGCGAGTCTCTTGCCTCACCTCCCAAGTGGCTGGGACTACAGGCGCCCGCCACAATACCGGGCCATTTTTTTGTTGTAGCCATCATTGTTGTTTGGCGGGCCCCGGCTGGATTCGAACCTGTCAACTCAGGTGTACCTGGCTGGCGCCTTAGCCTGTTGAGCCACAGGCACTGAGCCAGGATGTACAATTTTTATTAGAAATTTGTTCTGTGTTGCCAGGTGCTTTGGCTCATGCCTGTAATACTAGTACTCTGGGAGGTCGATGCAGGTGGGTTACTTGAGCTTAGGAGTTTGAGACCAGCCTGAGCAAGAGCGAGACCCCATCTCTACAACAAAATAGAAAAACTAGTCAGGCACTGTGGCAGGTACCTGTAGTCCCAGCTACTTGGGAGGGTGAAACAAGAGGATCACTTGAGCGATCGCTTGAGTTTGAGGTTGCTGTGAGCTATGATGCTACAGCGCTTCACCCAGGGCAACAGCTTGAGACTTTGTCAAAAAAAAAAAAAAAGAAAAGAAAGGAAAGGAAGGAAGGAAGGGAGAAAGGGAGGGGAAAGAAGGGAAGGGAAGGCCCTTGTAGCTCAGCGGCTAGGGTGCCGGCCACATACACTGGGGCTGGCAGGTTCGAACCCAGCTCAGGCCTGCCAAACAACAATGACAACAACAACTATAACAAATAGCCAGGCATCGTAGCAGGCGCCTGTAGTCCCAGTTACTTGGGAGGCTGAGGCAAGAGACTCTCTTAGGCCCAAAAGTTTGAGGTTGCTGTGAGCTATGACGTCATAGCCCTCTACTGAGGGAGACATAGGGAGACTCTGTCTCAAGAAAAAAAGAAAGATGGGAGGCACCTGTGGCTCAGTGAGTAGGGTACCGGCCCCATATACCAAGGGTGGTGGGATCGAACCCAGCCCCAGCCAAACTGCAACAAAAATAAAATAGCCGGGTGTTGTGGCGGGTGCCTGTAGTCCCAGCTACTTGGGAGGCTGAGGCAAGAGAATCACCTAAGCCCTGGTTCGGCGCCTGTGGCTCAACAGGCTAAGGCGCCAGCCATGTACACCTGAGCTGGCGGGTTCGAATCCAGCCCAGGCTGGCCAAGCAACAATGATGGCTGTAACCAAAAATGGCTGGGTGTTGTGGCGGGCGCCTGTAGTCCCAGCTACTTGGGAGGCGGAGTCAGAAGACTCGCTTGAGCCCAGGAGTTGGAGGTTGCTGTGAGCTGTGATGCCACCGCACTCTACCAAGGGTGACAAAGTAAGACTGTGTCTCTTTAAAAAAAATAAAAGAAAGAGAGAAAGAAATTAGTCCTGTGCTTCATTCTTTCAGTTTTGTTTTCTGTTGGACTCACCATAGGTCAGTGATTAAGAACAGGATTTTAAAGCTTAACAGTAAATGCAGGTAAGCCTCTAACAATTCAAAAATACCTGTACACAAGGTTATTCATTGCAACATAATTTATAGTTACAAAATATTGGAAACAACCTAAATGTTTGTATATAGGAGTAGAGTAGAATAAGCAATAGAATACTATGCAGCTTTTTTTAAAAAGTGGAAAAAAATCTTAGGCGGCGCCTGTGGCTCAGAGGAATAGGGTGCTGGCCCCATATGCTGGAGGTGTTGGGTTCAAACTCAGCCCCGGCCAAAAACTGCAAAAAAAAAAAAAAAAAAAGTGGAAAAAATCTCTATGAACTAGAGGAGAATGACTTCTAGAGTAAAGTGTGCAGTGAAAAGGCAAAGTGCCAAAGATATGTCTATAGATTGCTACCTTTTATGTATTAAAGAAAAGGAAACATTTTCATACAAACACGTGTGCATGAAAGTTCATAGCAACTTTTTTCATAATAGCCAAAAACTAGAATCAGCCCAAATGTCCATCAATAGGTAAATGGATGCTATGTTTTGAATGGATCATCTCCAAAATATAGGTGTTGCCTATGTGATATTATTAAGAGGTGGGACCTTAAGAGGTGATTAGGCCATTAGGGTTCCTCCCTCATTAATGCCCATTATTGGGGTTAAGGCCCTTACAAAAGAGGCTTCCTGGAGCATTTGGCTAGTTTGTCCTTCCACCTTCCAGCACGTGAGGACAGAGCACGAAACCTTCACCAGATCAGCTGCTGGTGTCTAAATTGTGGTTTCGCAGCCTCCAGACCTATAAGAACTCAATTTCTGTTCTTTATAAATTACTCATCTAGTCTAGGGTATTTTTTTGTAGCAGCACAAAAAGACCAAGAAAATAGATAAACAGGTTATGGTACATCCCTACCACGGAATACTAACCAGCAATAAAAAAGACAAAATTATTGATGAACACAACAACATGGACACATCCCAAAGGTGTTATGGTGAGTGGAAGAAGTCAGTCTCAAAAGGTTATATGCTGTATGTTTCCCTTTATATGACATTCTTAAAAGGCGAAACTATAGGGACAGAGAACAAATCTGTGGTTGTCTGGGATGGAGTTGGGAGAGGCTTTGACTACAAAGAAATAGCACATGAGAATGAAGGGGTAGGGTTTGATGGAACACTTCTGGATCCTGATCGTCAAGGGAGTCACATATATCTATACATGCGTTCAAATCCCTAGAACTCTGCATCAAAACAGGATAATGTTATTATACACAAATTACAGAAAGTGTAGAAATGCTAATTTGGGGTAAAAATGTGATGATTTTAGTTGGGTCTTCAGATAGGTATTAAAGACCTATCGCTTCAACACTTGAACCATCTATTAGTGTAAAAAATACCAGCAGCAAAGAAACTGAAAGTATGAAGTGACCTTCATGAAAAATAACTGAAATTTGGATTGCTGTGACCTTGTAATGAGAGTATATTAAATTCCATTATTTGATATACATATTCCAAGCACAGTTAGTAACATAGAGTAAGTATTTGATAGATATTTATAGAATAAATATGTAGGGGTGAGGGGAACCTTGCCCTTTTCTCCTGAAAGTTCACTGAAAGATCAACTCACAATTAAGGCAGATTAATAAGAGAAATGTTGATTTCCAAATACTATGCACAAGAGTGACTACCCAGTGTCTCAGTGATGGTCTCATAGAAAAGGGGGAGAATGGGGAGTATTGGTCCAACATGTGGTTGCTGGGGAAGATGAAAAGATGGGGGTTACATCATTGACTTGTAAATTAACCTGAGAAACAGGTATTGTGTGATTTGGGCCAGGTGTGCTAGCATTGGGGGAAGGAAAGGAAGTCAACTGTCCTTTGATCTTTTGATCAGGTCTGTCTGGTTTTAGGTAGGGAGAGAGAAAGCAACTTCCAAATGCTTCCTGATCTGGAATGGCCTTTTATTCAAAGTATTTTTTATACCAAGTAGCCACATTTTGGGGTGCCATTTCCTTAGCTCCTTCAAATAAATGCTCGAGTGAGTGAAAAAATGAAAAGCCTCACACATTTTGATATGAAATCTTCCTGCTTCAAACATCTGAAATAATGAAGCAGAATGGAATGATATTCAAGCATCACTTCAAGTTAGATACAATGGACCAAATGAAAGAGCTGTGGAAACTACATTTTATAGTGTATTTAACTGCAAAGGTCAGAGCTGCTGATGTCACTATTGGTTGATACACTTGCCAAAACAGCTGCCAAAGACATGGCAAAAATGATTGGGAACAAAGCAAGGGTCTCTATTGAATGTCACAATTCATATTAAAATCACAGATGTGGCTGGAAACTTTAAATGACAAATATCTGATTTTTTTCCGAGGTTGATATTATTCACTGCAAATTGATGAATTCACTGATCTTGAGAATTTAGCTAATCTTTGGGTATTTATCATGTATGACTTAAATTCATGAAGATATTGTGTCCTACCAACCACCTTTCCCTATTCATACAACTGAAGAAACAATTTCTTTCTTTCCTTCCGTCCATCCTTCATTCATTCATCTAACCAATGATTACTGGCACTAATGATGTGCCAGCCAGTGTTCCAGGCAATGAGGACACAGCTGTGAACGAGTTATAAGATCTGTTCCATCATGGATCTTACATTCTGGGAGGCGGAAGCAGATGATAATGGGAGAAAAGAAAAGCAAATAGAAAAATTAGTTGGGCGTTGTGACAGGCTCCTGTCATCCTAGCTACTTGGGAGGCTGAGACAAGAGGATCTCTTGAGCCCAAGAGTTTGAGGTTGCTGTCTCTAAAAAAAGAGAAAAAAGAAAGAAAAGAAAAGGAAATCTAAAAAACACCTCATTAATGGTAAGGCAATGTCACAGAAAATACTACACATGATGGAATGCTTCAGAGAAAACTGATTAGGAGAGAATGTTTTTAAATTGATAATGTGTCATGGTAAAAAGAAAAAAAAAAGCAAGCAGTGCAAAAGGGCACACATTCAAAACGTTCTTCCACTTTTGTTCCCAAGAATCCTGGTTTCCCGCCCTAAAGATACCTGATTATCAGTTTTGGGATATCTTTCCAGAGCGATCATTTCATTTTTTATTTAAAAGGAAGGAAAGAGGGAAGGCAGGAAGGAGGAAGAGGGAGAGAGAAGAAAACAACTCAATATAAATGAATATTTACTTTCCTGAGCAAGAAAAAAATGTGAAGGATACACATGCAAATACCAGGCTCTTAACTTTGGTTACTCTAAGCCACAGGCAGGAGACTTTCTTTAATACACTTCTGGAAATTTGTTTTGGTACAACAGGTATATGAATATAGTACTTTTATAATTTACCAATTTCCAAAAGAGTAAAGAATTAAAAAAAGAGGGGGAGGCGCTGGCCCAATATACCAGAGGTGGTGGGTTCAAACCCGGCCCTGGCCAAAAACTGAAAAAAAAAAAAAAAAAAAAAAAAAAAAAAGAATTAAAAAAAAGTTAAGAGAGCAGGAATCTACTAACATTAATATAAATACAGCAAGATAAACCATATTGATGAGTTAAACTAAGGTACTATGCTGAGACAAAATTTCAGTTAGTGAGACGAGAAACTGAAAAATGAGAGTTGGAGAATTCTTTTTTTTAATTTTATTTTATTTATTTATTTTTTTTTTAGAGACAGAGTCTCACTTTGTCACCCTCGATAGAGTGCCATACCATCACAGCTCACAGCAACCTCCAGCTCCTGGGCTTAGGCGATTCTCTTGCCTCAGGCTCCCGAGTAGCTGGGACTACAGGCGTCCGCCACAACGTCCAGCTATTTTTTTGTTGCAGTTTGGCTGGGGGCTGGGTTTGAACCCGCCACCCTCCGTATATGGCACTGCCACCCTACACACCGAGCCACAGGTGCCACCCTGGAGAATTCTTTAAACCTGTTAGCACCTCCTAAGCTCTGACTAGGGCAGGCTGCCTACTGGCTTAAATCAGCTAGACACCTCTCTCCTTATATAATATTACTTCCAAGATTATTTTAATGACTGTTTCTTTTTTTTTAATTATCATACATTTGTTTTTGACATAGCACTAAAGTTTCATACAATGTACGTTCTCCAAAGTTAGTAATCATTAACATACTATTGATACAGTGTTCCCCCACTCAGGGCTGGACAGGGACCCACCCATTTTTTTGCACACATTTTATTCAGATAACAGTCTGATCACACATGGTCCACTACAATAGTAAGTCAAATGTAATCAGATGTTAAAGCTTGGTCTTCAGACATTAAAGCCAATGATGCCATGCTTGCCTATGATCTCATCGACATAAACCACATCCACACCTCAGTGGCCACCAAACCATTCCACCGCTTCTTTAGGTTATAGTAGAAGACTCCTGGGAAACTAATACATAAAACAGTCCAATCATTTCCTTTCAGATATTGAAATTAGAAAAGTAAGTATCTCACTCAGCAGTCAAGAAAGAGATTATCTCCCAGTATGGTGGATTCAGCCTCACTTAACTGTTTGAGGATATCAGTTTGAGAATTACTGACTTTTTTTTTTTTTTATTAAATCATAGCTGCGTACATTAATGCAATCAAGGGGTACAATGTGCTGGTATCATATACAATCTGAAATGTTTTCATTAAACTGTTTAACATAGCCTTCATGGCAAGATATAGGGGTTTTTGTTTGTTTGTTTGTTTATTTTCTAGAGACAGAGTCTCACTTTATCGCCCTTGGTAGAGTGCTGTGGCATCATACAGCTCACAGCAACCTCCAGCTCCTGGGCTTAGGCGATTCTCTTGCCTCAGCCTCCTGAGTAGCTAGGACCACAGGTGCCCGCCTATTTTTTTGTTGCAGTTCGGCCAGGGCTGGGTTTGAACCCGCCACCCTTGGCATATGGGGCCGGCACCTTACTGACTGAGCCACAGGTGCCACCCGACTATTTTTTTTAGGCTCTGAAAAGCTCTAGGGATCTCAGCAGGGGTTAGGCAGCGGTTCTCAACCTGTGGGTCGCAACCCCTTTGTAACAATGAAAATACATCCTGCATATCAGATATTTACATTACGATTCCTAACAGTAGCAAAATGACAGTTATAAAGGAGCAACGAAAATAATTTTATGGTTGGGGGTCACCACAACATGAGGAACTGTATTAAAGGGCCGCGGCATTAGGAAGGTTGAGAACCACTGGGTTAGAGGATCCAGCTCAACCTTGGTGTAGTACCAAAATGTGGCCAACAGAGGCTTTGAATAAGTCACAGCAAAGTTCACCACCGCCAGGGCCTTCTCTTTGAAGTTAACGGACAAATTGAGCCATGGTGCTAGGATGGAAACTCCATCACCCTGAACGGCCAGCTGAATGTCACACCTCCTCCCCACTTTTTAGGCCGAAGTAGGTTCAGAAATCAGTCTGACCACAGGTCCCCATCTCTAGGCACAAACAGGCCCTTTACAGGCTGAGTTCTCTGGACACAAAGTCATAAAAAGGCAGCCTGCCTGCGTCTCATCTAGGGGGCTTCTCCTGGAACAGAGAAGAGCTTCCCTGGGGCAGACTGCAAGGACCACATTCCTCTCCACTATGGCAGTTTTAAAATTAATTTCCGCCCACAGGCCCCTGGCGCCAAATGGTTGTGACATATTCCAGACATACTTTCCATCTCCCAGGAAGGGTTTGTGTGTGGCTGTGTTAGACGCCCCCCCCCAAAACTCCCCCAAACCCTCTGCCCCCAGGATAGGAAAAGCAGAATATAAACCCCTAGACAGAAGGACTAAATGGGTTTTCCGCTTAGGTCCCCTCTTGGTTTGCTGGAACCTCTGACTTTCTTCCCCCCTTATAAATTTATCTTTCAATAAAACCTGTTCTTCCATTTATCCGCTTGGTCCGTGGATTCATTTTTCAAATCTCTGGGACCAAAGACCTGGCAGAGAGAAATTCTGGCTACATTGTGTTCTTCACAGACTTGTCAGTAAGTGCAAAAAGATTCATTAAAGTTTTTGTTTTTGAGACAGAGTCTCATTATGTTGCTGTGGGTAGAGTCCTGTGGCATCACAGCGCACAGCTACCTCCAACTCTTGGGCTTAAGCGATTCTCTTGCCTCAGCCTCCCAAGTAGCTGGAACTACAGATGCCCCCCACAATGCCCAGCTTTTTGTTGTTGCTGTTGTTGTTGTCATTGTTGTTTAGCAGGCCCAGGCTGGGTTCTAACCCACCAGCTCTGGTGTATGTGGCTGGCGCCCTAGCCGCTGAGCTACACGGGCTGAGCCAAGATTCAGTAAAGTTAACTTGAGTCTCTAAGTCGCAATCCAAATATAGGATACTCTAAGGAATTTATTCATGTCTAATGTCAATATACATAATGTGCCCAATGCTTAGCAAATAAATGAGACTCTGGCTGAGTAAAATATACACCTAGTTAGTATATGAACATGAAAAGACAGAAGACATCAAATATTAATATGTATTTTGATGTTATTATTTTACTGATAAATTTACCTGTAGCGTAAACAATAACACATTTTTCTTTCAAGGTTAAAATAGACCATCAGTTCATTATCTGTCTTGACCAATAGCTGTGAAGACAAAATAGTTCTTCTTGCCTCTGGCTCACTTGAACCGCTTATTTGTGCTAAAGACAAAGAATGGCAGTGCTAATGAAGACGGTATACTCAGTTCCCAAGATGAGTGCAGTTAAAGTTGTACAGCAAGTTACCTTAACACAAAAAACGCAAACAACGTAACTCTGCAGATCTAATTGCCATACAATGGGTATAGCCAAGAGTCCCAGCCCCAGGGCAGAGCTTCCCAAAGGCGCCTTTTGATCTATTCCTCTAGTCCAACAGAGGTTTGCCTACTGTAGTCCCCAAATTCTAATTCAATCCCTTTTAAAGTCTGGTGTTCTCTAGTCTTTAGATCTACTTTGTCCAACTACCCACAGCCATGAAATTAGCTTACAGCAAAACAGAAGAATTAACACATGAGAAATAAGTATTCTCCAATTGTGAGCAGAGAGTAAGGCCTCTGTAACTAGAACAAAGTCTCAAAATCAAAACCCTGCAATATCTTTATCACGATGTGTTAGTAATTGTAGTAAATAACTATATAAGCCTAAAAGCAACTATGTACCTGGGACATCTTGCTCACATTAACAGACTGCTGGCTGTTTCCTGCCTTGAAATTATTATGGACGTGGGTTTTTTTTAAGAGACAGAAATCTGGAATCTTAAAAAACTTTATTAAACTCCTCCTTCACTCAAATTACACCTCCCATTTGATCCCACAATCCCATTAGTAGATATTTACCCAGAAGAAAAAAAATCATTTTATTATAAGGACCTTTGCACTAGATTGTTTATTGCAGCTCAATTTACAATCACCAAGATGTGGAAACAACCTAAATGCCCACCAAGCAAGGAATGGATTAACAAACTGTGGTATATTATACCGTGGAATACTATTCAGCCATAAAAAATGGAGACCTTACATCTTTTGTATGAACCTGGATGGAGTTGAAACACATTCTTTTTAGTAAAGTATCTAAGAATAGATACAAGAATGGAAAAGCAAATATCCAATGTACTCAATACTAATATGAAGCCAGTAGACAATCTAATATGCACAAGAGAGAAAAACTCAATTCATTTCAAGTTGGGCGGAGGAAGAATGAAAGTGGGGGAAGTGGAGGGGCACTGGTGTGGTCCCACTTAATGGACACAATGTAAGAGTGTATGACATACCTTTTGCTTGTAGGACACAATTATAAGAGGGATGATACCTAACAAATGCAAACATTGTAATCAAGTTGTTTGTACCCTCCCATTAAACTGAAATTAAAAAATTAAAAATAAAGAGCTTTTGGAAAAAAATTCCTTGGATTTTAGCCAAGTTACTCTTAGCCTTTCTTTGCCTTTATTGTCCTCTTAGCTAAAGAACCACTGAAAATGTGCCTACTGGAGTTACACACTATAGTCCTAGTGGACATGCAGTGTACCCATTAGTGGATGTGGGTATGAAACTGACCTAGCTTTGAATCCTGACTCTGCCTTGTAGTAGATGTGTGAGCTTGAGCAAGTCAATCTGTGTCTTGGTTCCATCTCCTGTAAAATAATATCTAACCATAACATATAAATGGTTTACTTGTACCAGTCATTGTTCCTTTAATCTTTACGACAACCCTGAGGAGAAAGAACTATAATCTGAGTTTTCTTTTCTTTTTCTTTTTTTTGAGACAGAGTCTCATTATGTGGCCCTCGGTAGAGTGCTATGGCGTCACAGCTCACAGCAACCTCAAACTCTTGGACTTAAGTGATTCTCTTGCCTCAGCCTCTCAAGTAGCTGGGACTACAGGCAACTGCCAGAAATCCCGGCTATTTTTTTTTCTTGCAGTTGTTATTGTTGTTATAGCAGGCCTAGGCCAGCTTCAAACCCGCCAGCCCTAGTGCATGTGGCCGACGCCCCACCCACTGAGTTACGGGAGGCGCCTATAATCTCTGTTTCATAGACAAAGCAATTGAGGCACAGAGAGGTTGAGTGACTTCCCTAAGGTCACACAGTTGGTAAGCTGCAAAGCCCAGATTCAAATGCATGATCCAGAGTCCAGGTTCTAACACTCACAACTATGGCCTTTCCAAATCAGGACATAGCTACTAAGGACTGTTTTTTTTTTTTTTGCAGTTTTGGTCGGGGCTGGGCTTGAACCTGCCACCCCTGGTATATGGGGCCCGGCGCCCTACTCCTTGAGCCACAGGCGCCACCAAGGACTGTTTTGAGGATTAATTGAGATAATATATGTAAAGTCCAGTACTTAAGAAGTGTCTAGGGCAGCGCCTGTGGCTCAGTGAGTAGGGTGCCAGCCCCATATACCGAGGGTGGCAGGTTCAATCCTAGCCCCGGCCAAACTGTAACAAAAATAAGTAGCTGGGTATTGTGGCTGGCGCCTGTGGTCCCAGCTACTCTGAGAGAATCACCTAAGGCCAAGAGCTGGAGGTTGCTGTGAGCTGTAACGCTACCGCACTCTAACCTAGGGTGACAAAATGACACTCTCTTAAAAAAAAAAAGTGCCTAAGGGGTAGCAGCTGTCGTTTTGTGATGGTGTTGTACCTTTTGTTCTGTGAAAGCTTCAAGGGTTTTTGAGCAAAGAGGTTGGAGAGAAGAGGAAAAGAGGTAGGGGAAGCCCTTCGGTAGAACCCGAAGAGGCAAACCAGAAGGAAGTCCACGAACGAACAGTTAGGAAACAGGATGTGTAGCCGGCCAGGCCCTGAGGGAACAGCGTGACTATGTCTCACTTGAAAATCGCTAGCGCAGTGCAGAGCGCGCACCTTCCCTCAGCTAGGCCTCAGACCCCGGCCTGCCGGCCATCGCCCCCGCCCCAGGCCCTACCTTGGCCCTGGCCCTGCCTGGGCGTGGGCCCGGCTTCCCGTCCCTCCCGCGGGTCCGCCCCACGCCGGGCGGGGCCTGGCCCGCCCCCTCCTCGCGTGACCCCAGAGCCTCCACCACCACCCCCACCTTCCCCCGCGCGCCCGAACCACGCGGTATCCCGGGTCCGACCCGCGGCTCGATGGCGACGTGGAGGCGGGACGGCCGGCTGACTGGCAGCCAGAGGCTGCTGTGCGCCGGGCTGGCGGGGGTGCTCAGCCTCAGCCTCACCGCGCCCCTGGAGCTCGCCACCGTGCTGGCCCAGGTTGGCGTCATGGGAGGCCACGCCCGGGGGCCGTGGGCCATCGGCCGCCGGGTGTGGCGGGCCGAAGGGCCCAGGGCCCTGTGGAAGGGCAACGCGGTGGCCTGCCTGCGCCTCTTCCCCTGCAGCGCCGTGCAGCTGGCCGCCTACCGCAAGTAAGAGCCGGGCCGGCGCGGGCGGGGCCGGGGAGCCGGCGGCCGACGGGGCGGGGGCGGGGGTCTTCGGCCCAGGCCGCCCTGCGTCCGGGAATCAGGGCCCCTGGTGGGGACGTCCCTCTTCCGGGTCACGTGGGAACCCACTGCTGCGTCTGGGCCAGAAGGCCACACGTAGGGCCCCCAGAGAACAGTCCCCAGTATTTTCACGTTCTTAGGGATCCCTTCCCTACAAGGTGCAGTTTTCCGGCTCTGGCCCTGAGCCTGGGGCAGAGAGGCTTTCAAGGATGGGATGGAGGAGGAGGGATGTAGGGAAAGGAGGTTTGGGGAAAGGAATAAAGAGATCTCCAGGGAGATGAATTCTGACAATTCCCACTGTCCACCAACTTGACAACTTTCGCTTTGGCTGGCCTTGGAGGAGAGTGAGTGAGTGTGTGTGTGACCAAAGCCCCACGAAGGGCTTGGTAGGGTGAGAGGGCCCAATCCATTAACACGAAAAGACCACAGATCCGCCCACTCATCCCCCCACCTAAGTGAAGCTTGACTTTAGGGTTTAACAGAGCTTCCCCTTCCCAAGCTTCCCTGCTGTTCACTGGCCACAAAAGGGGCTTTTCTCACCTTCTTTTACATCAATAGCTGCTCCCTAGAAAAAGATCTGAAAATGTAAATGCAGTCCTGAGCTTCCTGGCTCAGAGATATTTGCATTTGAACTGGAAACCTAGCCTGAAAGAATGAAATGGTAGTGATGGCCTTTCAGGAAGCAAAGACATTTCTATCTTTGAGGGGAGTGGTACTTGTGTTCCTCATTAGATGGGCACAGTGTCATTTCTGAGGACAGGTATTGGTTCTGGATTAGACAGACCACGGTCAGAGAGAGCCAGTCTTGACCACATAGTTCAGCCTTGGCAGCAAACACCATCACTTGGAAGGCTTACCTGGCAGCAGAATGGAATCATTCTTATTGAGTCTCACAAACCAGCAGTCAATTTGGCCTCTGCTTGGGAATAGAATTCCTTTTCCTCTGGAGAGAGACTCTTGGGTAGGGTCATCACCTCTCTTCCCTCCCTAGCGCCCCTTGCCCTCAGGAACATCTGGCTTGCAGTCTGTAAACAGTTACCCTCTGAGTTTGGTTTTTGTTTTTTGAGACAGAGTCTCACTATGTTGCCCTGGGTAGAGTGCTGTGGCGTCACAGCTCACAGCATCCTCAAACTCTTGGGCTCAAGCTATTCTCTTGCCTCAGCTTCCCAAGCAGCTGGGACTGTAGGCGCCCACCACAACACCCGGCTATTTTGTTGTTGTTATTTCAGTTGTCATAGTTGTTTAGCAGGCCCAGGCTGGGTTCAAACTGCTGGCCCCAGTGTATGTGGCCAGTGCCCTAACCACTGCGCTACAGGCACCGAGTCTCCCCTCTGAGTTTTAATGACTTAGTTTCTTCCTGTTTCATCCTCTTCTCCACAAAGTGGTATGCAGATCTTCCTGCGGATAGAATAGAATGTATACAGAAGGGTGGGGGTAGAATTTAAAAGGCTGTTTTAAGTATCATGGCTCTTGTGCTAATCAACTAGTGTATAAACATTAGATTTTTACAACTCCTGCCTCCTGCACTGTAAGGTCCATAGAGTAGGAAATTTTACAGATGCAGAATTAGGCCCAGACTGGTTACACCACACATCAATGACAAAGCGGAGGTCCACCACCTGGCCTTCAGACTCCAAATCTCATATTCCTTCTTTCATATCATGCTGTCTTTCTCTCTGCATTCATTTGACATTGATTTAGGTAGGCTATATTAAATCCCCACTGTGTGCATGACACTAGAGACGATGCAAGGATGAAAGGGGCATCGTCCCTGTGCCTCAGGACCTTCAAGTAGTAGAAGAATAAGACCACTGTGTTCGTAACCATAACACACAAGGTAGCATAACATTGCCATGGATAAAGTGCCCTAGAAATTTACTCTTCTGATCCGGGATGAGGAGAAGGAAACATTGTGGAGTTTGGCCTTGGGAGAATGAGTAGGAGTTTGCTGGGAAATCATGGGGAGAAAGATACTGCAGATAATGTCAGCAAAGGCACAGAGGTGGGAATGCAAGCAGTATGACTGGAAATTCAGCCAGAAAAGCAGGTCTGAATGAAATCTTAGAGGGCTAGATTAAGGAGTTTGGATTTTGCTTGGTATCCTAGGGTAGTCGTGGGAAGTTTCTTTGAAGGGGTGGGGGTGGTGCTGTGATTAAAGCAATTCAACAGGAATTGTCATCACATGGTGGCAGGGTAGGACAACTAGAGAGGAGGAAGACTGGTAGTGACAGTACCAGTTAGGAGCCTGTCACATTAGTCTACATGGCACCTGACAGCACCTGAAATAGTCTTGCGACAGCAGGAAGGGAGAAGAGATATGTAGGAGAGAAAGAACAGAGATATATACTTGGGCTGGGTTTGCTAATATTTTTTTTCCTCCAACATTATTTTCTTTATGGAAACTAAAAGGAAGTGTTTCAGTGAATATCAAGGCATAGATAGCAAGCAAAGTGGTTGATTAATCACAATGCCATTCCTCCTACATAAACGTGATGCTCTTGATTCATTATCATATTGATTCATTGCTTTTCTGACCATGAATTTGCAAAACAGTTGGTTAGGTGCAGTGGTATACAGCCTGTGCTGAGGGGTTCAAACAAAGCATAAACATTCAGAATGCTCAGGGAATTGAATAGTTAAATGACTTGTCCATAAACACAATTAATGGCAGAGCTGAAACTTGAAGCCAGGTCTTCTGGCTCCTTTGTCCAGGGCTTTGTCTACTATTGCACAGCTGAAATATCTGCTTACTCAGATTTATGATCCAAGGAGTCTTCTCAGTAGAGTCTATTTGGAGTTAGGGTCTTATAATAAATAATATCGAACACGGGAGAAGACTTTCAGGTACATCAAGTAGAAGACACCCCTCTTCCCATCCCAATGTTTGTCATCTGTATAAACATTGGTTTAGGTCCCTGCAGCTCTGAAACTGTACATAAGTAACATCATTTCCTTATTGTATAAGCACTTCATGAGCTTGTGCTTGGCTGTGTTGGCTGCCAACCTGTGTTAGGTGGACATGTTGGCAATTCTAATTACACATATCCAGGATATGTGTGACATCTATGCTGGCTGAAAGGAAGAAGTTAATGTAGTTCACCCAGTTTATCCAGTCTTTCTGGAAAAAGCTTCTGTGCATGTATTTCTGCGGGTGGGCTGAAGAGCAGAAATGAGAACACAGCTGCCCCAGCCAATCAGACAAGAGTTTGAGATGTAGGGACCAGGATGACATCATTGGCGGCCTGTCAGGATTGCCTGCCTTGACTCTGATGGTAAGGGTAGTAATCGGTGGGACTTGTCTCTGTATCAGATGGTAGAATTCTGAGGGAAAAAAAGGATTTCCTTTGGTTCTTCTTTTTAATTTCGTATATGTGCTAGTAAGACCCTACTTTATAAAACAAATTGTTAAAAGACAGGGTTTCTCTTCCTGGTTCATTAAGGCCTCTTTCCTCTTGAGTTGCCCCATCAGTGATTTCCTCATCAGCACCGTTGAACGCTCCTATACTTTATGCCTAGGATGTCCAACCTGCAACCTGTGGGCCACATAGTGATTTCATGGGGACATTTTTTGCTTATCTGTGGTGTCGAGCATCATGAAAAGTATGCACAGACCATAATCAAATTTTGTCAACGTCTGTGTGTTTATTGTGTGCCCAAGACAACTCTTACTCTTCCTATATGCAGCAGAGGATAAAAAGAGTTTAGACACCCCTGCTCTATGCTGCGGGCTAGCACAGGGTCTGGCACATTGTAAATGTTCAGTAAATGGGGAATGAATCACCCATGCCTGGAAGTGGTCAAGTGGGATGGAGAAAAAGGGTGGGGCAATAAGAATAAATGATGTTAATTTTGGCATTTCAAACTCAGCCCTCCAGTCAAGCATTTCCACTTCCTCTCCTAAGGTTCCCCTTTGGCTTGACTGGCCAGGGGAGAGAGAAGGGAGGAACAAGGAAGTGTGCAGGCAGCAAAACTGAGGCAGATGGCCCATTAGTGAATGCCAGCTTTACTAACCTGCATCTTTTAAGAGTAGCTGGTTAACTCAAATGACTGTTTCAGTTGATGCACTTAAAGATGAGCTGATAAAATGAAGACTCCTAGAGATGTTTTTAATCAATGAGCGTTTACTTAGGAGCAGAAGAGCTGTCCTAAAACCCCTTTCTTAAATGGCTTCACCTGAATGCCCACTTATTTGCCATCCAGAGGGCCCTGGCCTGCTGACAACTGAAGGAACAGGAAATGCACCTCTTCCCTGGAGATTCAAAAGCCAAAGAACTGGAGATGCTCTCATTTTAAAAATGAGGAGGCCAGACGCAGTGGCTCATGCCTGTAATCCTAGCACTCTGGGAAGCCGAGGTGGGTGGATTTCCAGAGCTTATGAGTTTGAGGCCAGCTTGAGCCAGAGCGAGACCTCGTCTCTAAAAAATAGCCAGGCATTGTGGCGGACGCCTGTAGTCCCAGCGACTCAGGAGGCTGAGGCAAGAGAATCACTTGAGCCCAAGGTTTTGAGGTTGCTGTGAACTATGACGTCACGGCACTCTACCAAGGGCAACAAAGTGAGACTCTATCTCAAATAAAGAAAAAAAAAAAAGATGAAATGCTTTGATTTCAGCCTAACACTCTTTACATACCTCTCTGAGTCTCCCTTTCACCCTATCCTTACTCTTTGGCAGAAAATATTATTTTTCCTGCTTTTCAAGCCCTTTTGAATTTTGCCCTCATCAGCAAGAAGGAATAAAATTCCTCTGCTTCATGGCCAGGGAGTATGCACCACCATGTAAAAGTCCCCTTGTAACTATTTCTGTTAAAGTAGGCCCTTGGGACCAGGGATGCCCAGCTCCCCAAAAGAGAGGTTGTAATAGAATGCCTTTCTGTTTTCCTTGTGCAAAAGTCCACCTAAAGCCATTCTGTGTGTGTGAAATTGTAAAACTATAGAGAAATACAAAGAATACTCTGGCAGACACTATCCAGAATTTGACAGCACAAAAGGGAGTTTTCGCGCATATAAACAATGCCGTATGTGTCTTCATAGGTACACATGCAAGGGTTTCTGTAAAGCAGCGGTTCTCAACCTGTGGGTCGCGACCCACAGGAACTGTATTAAAGGGTTGCAGCATTAGGAAGGTTGAGAACCACTGGGCTAGAGGGTACACTCTAGACATGAAAATGCTGAGGTAAGGCGGCGCCGGTGGCTCATGGGGCAGGGCACCGGCCCCATATACCGAAGGTGGCGGGTTCAAACCCAGCCTCGGCCGAATGCAAAACAGAAAAATAGCCGGGCGTTGTGGTGGGCGCCTGTAGTCCCAGCTACTCAGGAGGCTGAGGCAAGAGAATCGCCTAAGCCCAGGAGGTGGAGGTTTCTGTGAGCTGTGTGACGCCACAGCACTCTACCAAGGGTGATAAAGTGCGACTCTGTCTCTACAAAAAAAAAAAAAGAAAGAAAGAAAGAAAGAAAATGCTGAGGTAAAGGAGGTGTTTTCAGATTTTTCTAGATACTGCAAAGTAGCAATACCAATATACATTTCTCCAGTGGCAGGTGAGAGTGCCTGTTTCCACACATGTTCAACATTACTTGATATCTTCAGACTTTTTAATCTTTGCCAAGCTACTGGGTGAGAAATGGCATGTTGCTTTTATTTGTCATTTCTCTGATAAATAGTAAGGCATAGCAGTCCCTCCTAATTATTCAGCCAATATGTTTTTAAAACTCAATTACTGAGATGCTCAAAGTCATCATTTCAAAAAATTTCATTCATTTTAAGTTTCAATAGAAGTGAAGGTGTGCATTCTCACATTCTCATTGGTTTTTTTTTTTTTTTTTTTTTTTTTGAGACAAGAGTCTCACTTTATTACCCTCGGTAGAGTGCGGTAACGTCACAGCTCACAGTAACCTCCAACTCCTGGGCTTAGGCGATTCTTTTGCCTCAGCCTCCTAAGTAGCTGGGACTATGAGCACCCTCCAGAACACTCTGGTATTTTTTATTGCAGTTTGGCTGGGGCCAGGTTTGAACCTGCCACCCTCCGTATATTGGGCCAGCGCACTACCCACTGAGCCACAGGCACCGCCTTCTCATTGGTTTTTTCCAAGTACTTCTGTGCTTTTATGTACCCCCAGGCAAGCCAGGGTTGACATTTATGCAGATAAAAGGGGAAAGTGCTTGATGTGAACTGGGAAGGACTTAATGTAGATATAAATAAGAAGGTTGGGCATCTCTTCCTAATAGCTAGCTAGCATTATATAAATATAGTAGGATGCAAATGCATTATTTGTTAATGCTAATATGTATATGCAAGGTGTCCCAAAAGTCACCATACATAGGGAAAACGAGGAATTGTAGCTAAATATTTTATAGCTTTATTTACAAAATATCACAAAATTTTTAAAAATATTTTCAATGGCTCAGCGTCTGTGGCTCAAGCAGCTAAGGCACCAACCACATACACCTGAGCTGGTGGGTTCGAATCCAGCCCGGACCTGCCAAACAACAATGACGGCTGCAACCAAAAAATTGCCAGGCGTCGTGGTGGGCACCTGTAGTCCCAGCTACTTGGGAGGTGGAGGCAAGAGACTCGCTTGAGCCCAGGAATTGGAGGTTGCTGTGAGCTGTGATGCCACGGCACTCTATCCAGGGTGACAGCTTGAGGCTCTGTCTCAAAAAAAAATTTTTTTTTTCAAAATATTCTCTACGTATTAGCTACCTCTTTCTACACACACACACACGCACACACGCAAAGTCTTCTCTCCCACTCATGGTGAACATGTTTCAAGATGTCTGTGGTTAAGCAATTTTCTATGTCTGGAGACTTTTGGAACCTGTAGTACTATAGTAGCTTTTCGCTTTGTAAAACACTTCCAAATGCTGGAAAATATTATAAGTAGTAGTACAAAGCACCCTTGCACAATCCATAGCTGATTCCTTTGGACTTTTCCCTTATTTTCTCCCAGGTTTGTTGTGCTGTTCATGGATGACCTGGGCCGTATTTCCCAGTGGAGATCCATCATGGCTGGGAGTCTCTCAGGCATGGTTTCCACCATTGTGACATATCCTACAGACCTCATCAAAACCCGGTTGATTGTACAGAACATGCTGGAACCATCTTATAGGGGGCTTCTCCATGCTTTTTCCACTATTTATCAACAGGAAGGGTTCCTGGCCCTTTATCGAGGGGTGTCCCTCACTGTTTTAGGTAAGATGGGACCTTTCACCTTGAAAAAGCTGTGTTCTTTGACATATAAAAATGTATTACATACCTGTGTGACCCTTTCAATCAGTTTTACTGAGGTCAAGATTGTACGGATCCAACTCATATAAAGGCAGTTAGCTTCCTTTTATTCCATAGTACCATCTTCCCCCCACTCCTAAACTCTAACCAGTCACATCCTGGGGAGGGGAATAGAACAGAATGTGGAGGTAGCTAAGCAAACTGGGAAGAATGCAAGGCAGGTCTCCCCACCCGATGTGGAAGAGCCCTTTAGTGTGCATACATACAGCTTATGAGGTTATGAAAAGTACAGCTAGGGCAGCAACTCTATCTTCTGTGGCCCTTGTAACCTCTGCCAGGGCTACAACATACAGGCCCAATTGCCCAATCCAGTAGATGTTCACCCTTTATCTGACCTTTGTTGTAACATGTGGTAAGACTGATCACCCCTTCTTCTGGAAACTGGGCTTCTAGGACCCTACCAAGTTCTAGGTATCTTCCCATCCCTCTGAAAGCTCTCTCTTATCTGATTTTCCTGTATCATCTGACATTGCCAGCCCCTATGTATTACTACCCCCAGCCCTGGGCCACTACTTGGCTTTCTTTCTACCCTCCACTTTAACTTGCTTCTCACGACATACCTTCCCTAGGTGGCCTCGTTTATACTCTAGGGGCTGGGCACAGTAGCTTGTGTCTGTAATCCTAGCACTTTGGGAGGCTGAGATGGGAGGATCACTTGAGCCTAGGAGTATAAAACCAGCTTGGGTAACATAGTGAGACCTCATCTCTACCAAAAAAAAAAAACCTTTTAATTAGCTGGGCATGGTAGTGTGCACCTATAGTCCCAGCTACTTGGGAAGCTGAGGCAGGAGGATCACTTGAGCCCAGGAGTTTGAGGCTGCAGTGAGCTCTGATTACACCATGACACTCCAGCCTGGACAACAGAGCAAGACCCTATCTCAAGAGAAAGAAAGGAAGAAAAGAAAAGAATGCCTGTCTTTTAGAGAAAGGTAGTAAGAGAAAAGAATGCCAGCTTTTAGAGAAAGGCACTAAATTGTTTATGGATGGAATGATATCTGAGATGGATTCCAAAATAAATGGGGGAAACATATACTCTGTGACTCCAAATCTCTACCTGTTTAATAACAATGACTGACATTTTGGGGGATGCTTATTGTGTGCCAGGTATTACACTAAATGTTTTTTTTTGGGGGGGGGTTGAGACAGAGTCACACTATGTCTTCATCAATAGAGTGCTAAAGCATCACAGCTCACAGCAACCTCAAACTCTTGAGCTTAAGTAAGTCTTTTTTTTTTTTTTTTTTTTTGTAGAGACAGAGTCTCACTTTATCGCCCTCGGTGGAGTGCCATGGCGTCACATAGCTCACAGCAACCTCCAACTCCTGGGCTTAGGCGATTCTCTTGCCTCAGCCTCCCAAGTAGCTGGACTACAGGTGCCCACCACAACGCCTGGCTATTTTTCTGTTTTGCAGTTCGGCCGAGGCCGGGTTTGAACCCGCCACCTTCAGTATGTGGAGCCGGCGCCCACTCAATGAGCTACAGGCGCTGCCCAGTAATTTTCTTGCCTCAGCCTCCTGAGTCGCTGGGACTACAAGCGCCAGCCACAATGCCCGGCTATTTTTTTGTTTAGTTGTCGTCGTTTGGCAGGTCCTGGGCTAGGTTAGAACCTGCCAGCCAGCGCCCTAGACGCTGAGCTATAGGCGCTGAGTGTATGTGGCCAGCGCCCTAGCCGCTGAGCTACAGACACTGAGCCTGCTAAATGGTTTCTGTGTAGTTTCTCATTCAGGCCTCATTTTACAGATGAAGAAATAGATGCTTAAGGAAGCTGAATGACTTTCCCAAGGTCACATAAATAGAAAATGGAAGAACCTAGCAAAATGACTCTAGAGCCCTCTTTTAGCCACTTGCTTATACCACTTTCCAGCAGCAGTATGAGCACCTACTGTTAGGCACCTTCACCTTGATGCTCCCTGGGCGCATCAAATTCAAGACTAACCTTGATGGGCTTGGCACCCATAGCTCAATGGTTAAGGTGCCAGCCACATACAGGGACTGGTGGGTTCCAACACGGCCCAGGCCTGCTAAACAACAATGACCACTACAACAACAACAAAAAAAAATAGCCGGGTGGCATGGTGGATGCCTATAGTCCCAAGCTACTTGGGAGGCTGAGGTAAGAGAATTGCTTGAGCCCAAGAGTTTGAGGTTGCTGTGAGCTATGACATCACAGTACTTTATGGTGGGTGACATAACGAGACTCTGTCTCACACACAAAAAGGCTCGGTGCCTGTAGCTCAGCAGCTAGGGCGCCAGCCACATACACCAGAGCTGGTGGTGGGTTCGAACCCAGCCTGGGCCTGCCAAACAACAATGACAGCTACACCAAAAAAAAAAATAAAGACTAACCTCGATGTCCTCATTAGTCTCAAAGCAGTTATTCCTCTTGTGTCTGCTAACAAGTGAGACCACCTTCCTTTCCCCTACTGGCCCAAGCCAGAAAAACCTAGGAATCACTTCAGGCCCTACTCCTCACTCCATTCCCACCTCAGTCACCGTGTCCTGCCAGTTTGTCATCTCACTCTCAGGCCTAGCTCATGCCATTGTCATCTTTCCTGCAGACTCAGGTTCCTCCCTGCTCCCAGTCTGAGGTCACTCCTGGTCTGCCCTGTGCACTGCTGCCAGGCTGAGGTGATCTCTCCAATTACAATTTGATTGTTTCACCACCTTCATTTCAGTACCCTCCTTAAAAGCCTTCAGTGACTTCCTGGGCTGCAGGGAAAGCCCGAATTCCAGCTCCTTCAGACCTGGTCCCTACCAGTCTGTCCTACCTCTTCTCCTGCCATCTGTCCATCTGCAGCCATGCCTCAGCCATACAGAAAAGCTTGCATTTCCTGGAATACCACTCCCTTTGCACATGCTGTTCCCTCTCAGTAGAGTGCCGTGGCATCATAACTCACAGCAACCTCCAACTCTTGGGCTTAAGTGATCCTCTTGCCTCAGCCTCCCAAGTAGCTGGGACTACAGGCACCCAGCACAGAGCCTGGCTATTTTTTTTTTTTTTTTGTAGAGACAGAGTCTTATTTTATCGCCCTCGGTAGAGTGCCGTGGCGTCACACAGCTCACAGCAACCTCCAACTCCTGGGCTTAGGCGATTCTCTTGCCTCAACCTCCTGAGTAGCTGGGACTACAGGCGCCCACCACAATGCCCAGCTATTTTTTTGTTTTGCAGTTCAGCCGAGGCTGGGTTTGAATCCGCCACCTTCGGTATATGGGGCCGGCGCCCTACTCGATGAGCCACAGGCGTCACCCACGCCTGGCTATTTTTAGAGACAAGGTCTCTCTCTGGCTTATGCTGGTCTGGAACTTGTGAGCTCAGGCAATCCACCCTCCTTGGCCTTCCTGAGTGCTAGGATTACAGGCGTGAGCCACTGCGCTTGGCCCTGTAAGAGGGACTTTTATCTAAAAAATGCAATCCATGTAACCTAATTCTTTGTATCCTCAATGAATCCCAAACAATTGAAAAAAAAAAATTCCTCAGATCCTTGTGCACCCTGTCATGGCACATATCAGGGGTGCTATATTTAGCTTTTCCAGACTGTCTCCTCACCCAAATAGTGAGCATCTCCAGGAATTCTTTGGCGATACTTCTTTGTATTCTTAGCACCTGGCAAAGGGCTCAGCACAGAGCCTAAGCTCCCCAAGTGTTTTATGAATGAAGGTAATTGGGGTGTTGGTGAGTCACTTTAAATGTATGTTTATTAAATAAATATTAATTTTTTCTAAAGATAAGCAACCCTACTTGTTATCTCCTCTTTTAAATTTCATTTTGAGGGAGAAATTTAGACCCACTGTAAACTGAAGATGCCTCTCAAAGTTTTTGGAAGTTCGTGAAAATGTCACCTTCTGTAGTGCTTGCCCACCATCTTAGTTCCTAGAAAAACAAGGATGCCACACAATGTAGGATGCCCACTGGGACCCAATATGACCACATCATTCCAAAAGGTGAAGTCAGGTAACTTCCCTCACCACCGAGAGCCTTCCACTTTCCAGTTTTCACAGTTTCCTTCTCAGCTGGACATCAGTTCCTCCTAGGCTCTAAAACTTGATCAGGTGCCACCCACTAACAAATTTGATTTATGGGAGTGATTGTTTTCCAATATTTTATTTTTTGAAAATTTCAAATACTAAGAAAAGTTTAAAGAAATATAGAATAGCTGGGCATGGTGACTCATGCCTGTAATCCCAGCACTCTGGGAGGCCAAGGCAGGTGGATTGCTTGAGCTCAGGAGTTCGAGACCAACCTGAGCCAGAGCAAAACCCCATCTCTACTAAACCTGGAAAAATTAGCCGGGCATGGTGTACGTCTGTAGTCCTAGCTACCAAGGCAGGAGGATCACTTGAGCCTAAGAGTTTGAGGTTACTGTGAGCTATGACGCCATGGCACTCTACCCAGAGTCCGTAAAAAAAGCAATGTAGAATAAACACCTATATATCCACCATCTAGATGCTACAGTTAACATTTGCTTCGTCACATATCTATCCATCTCCCTAGCTATTCATAAGTCCCTATTTTTTTTTTTTTTTGAGACAGAGTCTCACCACTCGCCCTCGGTAGAGTGCTTTGTGTCACAGCTCACAGCAACCTTGAACTCTTAGGCTTAAGGGATTCTTTGGCCTCAGCCTCCCAAGTAGCTGGAACTACAGGCCCCTAGCACAACACCTGGCTATTTTTTTTTCTTGGTTGTACTTGTCATTGTTTGGCAGTCCCAGGCTGGGTTCAACCCATCAGCTCCAGTGTATGTGGCTGTTGCCCTAGCTGCTGAGCTACGGGTGCTGAGCCATCAGTCCCTATTTTTTTTTTGATGATTTTGGCATAAGTTGTGAACATCAGTACACTTCACACCTAAGCACTTCAACGTGTGTCATTAACTAGAGTTCAATATTTATTTATAGTTCTTTTTTAAGTATAGTTTATACATAGTAAAGGGGACAAACCTGCAGTGAACTATTTGACACATTTTGACAAATGACATAACCCCTACCAAAATGTACCACATTATCATGGCCCGAGAAACTTCCTTCGTGCTTCTGGGGTTGGGGTGAGTTTAACAAGCCCAGAGCCCCTCCTGTTTACTCTGCCCATACTCTGCATATGCTCAGCCAGCATTTCCCTGAGACGTCAGCGGCCTCTTCCTGGTGTTTTACAGGTGCTCTCCCATTCTCTGCTGGCTCCCTTCTTGTTTACATGAACCTGGAGAAAATCTGGAACGGACCCCGAGATCGATTCTCTCCCCTGCAGAACTTTGCCAATGTCTGTCTGGCTGCTTCAGTGACCCAGACCCTCTCCTTTCCCTTTGACACCGTGAAGAGAAAGATGCAGGTGAGGAGGTAAGGGGGAGGGGATGCCTTGAAGTGTTTGTAGGTGGCTAACAGCAGCAAAGAACTCTGAGCCCAAGTGAAACAGGCTTCCAAGGAGCTTGTGACTGCTCATCTAAATAGTGTGCAGACCCCCATGTCTGCTGCTGACCTCAGAGCTGTCCCCTCATCTTCATCCTCTGTGTTAATCTCTTACGAAGCCTCCAGACGAAGTGCCCATATCACTGGTGGATCTCCTTCCTCCCAGACCAGCAGGGGTAGAATGTAGAGGGCAGCCTGCTCACTGGCCCTTGCTGAGGAAGGAGCTGCATTTAAAAGGGGGCGGATGGGTGCAGTGCACCTATGGTCCCAAGTATGTGGGAGGCTGAGGCAGGAGGATTGCTTGAGCTCAGAGTTCAAGACCAGCCTGCGCAACATAGCTATACCCTGTCCCTACAAAAATTTAACAATTTGAATTTGAACTTTTTTTTTAATGAAATGGAGCTGTGTCCTAGCAGAATTAGCCATGCGCTTTCCTAGTTGTTACCTGGGATAGCTCACATTTTCTCCCCAGACCATGGAGACAAAAGCCTGGTATCGGAGGTTCAAAATGAGTAATCGGCTTATCCTAGAATTAGCCAATTTTGATAAAAGAAAAATTGGACTGGTTCAAATAAGGTTGAGGGTTACAGCCACATCTGTTCAGAATCTGACCGACCTGAGGTTTTGCTTCTTCCCTTAACCCTGCTCATGCCCTTAAAATTCCACTTTCTTCGCCTTGCCTGCCTCCCTGGCCTCTTTAGGACAAACCAGATTTATACAAGCAAGATGCCATTGGTATTCTTCGTATACAAGTGAGATATTCCTGAAAAGCTGTATGGAAGTAAATTTGGGGTTGAATCCATTTTTAAGTAATCAGTCCCAGCTGAATCTGTATTTCCTGTGACTCTACTTGTACCTCTGCTTTCTCAATGCTTCTTCCCCTCATGGGATTCTGGGCTGTTCCCTCAGCACTAAAAAGCCTGAAGGTACTTATCAAAGCTGCCTTCAGACCAAACATATACCAGCGACTGACCACACTCAACTTTCCCACTCCAGCCCTTGAAACTTTTCTGGCTTGTGTTCCTTTCCTGTCCTTGTCCAAACAGATAAATAATTATCCTGTTGTCATGATAGTGTACCTGTGAGTTTTAAAGCCTGCTTAGCACATGCTTATTTATAAAAAAACACTATTTCTAATTTTAAAAATTATGTGCATATACTTAAAAATGGTTCATTTTATGTTATTTATGTTTGACCACAGTAAAAAAGTAATGCACATTTACCACAATCGCCCAGTTGAGGAATCAAACCAAGGGCGCATCAACCCATGAATAGATTAACAAGCTGTGGTATATGTATACCATGGAATACTATTCAGCCATAAAAATCATGGAGACTTTACATCTTTGTGTTAACCCAGATAGAGTTGAAGAACATTCTACTTAGTGAAGTATCGCGAGAATGGACAAGTATGTATCCAATGTACTCAATACTAATATGAAACCAGTACATGAACAAATACATGCCCACGCAAGAGAAAAACACAAATAAATTCAAGTGCTGAGGAAAGGGAGGAGGTAAGAGGGAGAGAGGAGAGGAGGGAAGAGGATTGGGGTACTCTCACCTAACAGGCACAACATAAGGGTATTAGGCACACCTCCTAGGGAAGGGGCTCAACTACAACTTAGATTCTACCTCACAAATGCAAACAATGTAACCTAATCCTCTGTATCGTCATATTTATCTTTAAAAAAAAGTAATACAAATGGGTTGGCATGGTGGCTGCTGGGCGCGGTGGTTCACGCTTGTAATCCTAGCACTCTGGGAGGCCAAGGCGGGTGGATTGCCTGACCTCACAGGTTCGAGACCAGCCTGAGCAAGAGCGAGACCCTGTCTCTAAAAAATAGCTGGGTTTTGGGGTGGGCGCCTATAGTCCCAGCTCCTCGGGAGGCTGAGGCAAAAGAATTGCTTGAGCCCAAGTGTTTGAGGTTGCTGTGAGCTACAATGCTATGGCACTCTACCAAGGGCAAAAAAGTAAGACTCGTGGCTCGGTGCCCATAGCACAGTGGTTACGGCACCAGCCACATACACCTAGGCTGACAGGTTGGAACCCGGCCTGGGCCTGCTAAAACAACAATGACAACTGCAACAAAAAATAGCCAGGCGTTGTGGTGGGCGCCTATAGTCCCAGCTACTTGGGAGGCTGAGGCAAGAGAATCACTTAAGCCCAAGAGTTGGAGGTTGCTGTGAGCTGTGATGCCACATCACTCTACTGTAAGGGCAACATAGTGAGACTCTGTCTCAAAAAAAAAAAAAAAAGTGAGACCCCGTTTTCAAAAAAATGATAAAAAATTTTTAAAAACTTGGCTCGGCGCCTGTGGCTCAACAGGCTAAGGCGCCAGCCACGTACACCTGAGCTGGCGGGTTCGAATCCAGCCTGGGCCCGCCAAACAACAATGACGGCTTCAACCAAAAAATGGCTGGGCGTTGTGGTGGGTGCCTGTAGTCCCAGCTATTTAGGAGGCAGAGGCAGGAGAATCGCTTGAGCCCAGGAGTTGGAGGTTGCTGTGAGCTGTGATTCCACAGCACTCTATCCAAGGTGACAGCTTGAGGCTCTGTCTCAAAAAAATAAAAAAAATAAAAAAAAACTTTAAAAAGCACAAATAGGTTGTAGAAAATCTGAGAAATACAAAAAAGTACGAAAGACCCTAATAAATTACCCATAGGCCCAACACCCATGGATTATAAAGATTAATATTTTTTCTATGTATGTTCATATGTGTGTGTATGTATGTGTAATATAAACACATATAAGTGTATCTATATAAGATTATTTTATTTTACAAAATTGTGTTCTGTTCACACTGTGTGTAAGTTAATATCCTACTTTTTTCATTTATTTGTAATGAATATTGCTGCAAACCATTAAGTATTTAATTATCAAATAATATTCAACTACATGGAATTGTAAGAAATATCTATTTTTTTTAGTATTTAGGATATTCCTGATTCTTGAGTATACTGACACTATAATGAAAACACTTGTATGTTTTCGCATCTGTGATGCTACCCTTAGACTACATTCCTAGAAATTGACTTAGAATTCACAAGGTGTGAAAAATTCTAAGGCTGTTAATGAAATTCACATTCCAGAAAGGTTAAGTTTACACTTGCGTCAGCAGTAAGGGAGAGTGGTTCATCTTCTAAACTCATCAACATTAATTATTGTCACTTTTTAAATCATTATGGACCTGATAGCTGAAAAATGGTATATTGCTTTGATTTGTATTTTAGTGATTAGAAGCAAAATTGGACATTTTTCTTTCTTTTCTTTTTTTTTTTTTTTTTTTAGCTAGAATCTCACTCTGTTGCTCAGGCTAGAATACCATGGCATCAGCCTAGTTTACAGCAACCTCAAACTCCAGGATTCGAGCAATCCTTCAAATTCCTGAGTACTTAAGACTAACAGTGCCTGGCTAATTTTTCTATTTTTAGTAGATGCAGAGTCTCCTCTTGCTCCAGCTGATCTTGAACTCGTGAAATCAAGTGATCCTCCTCCTAGAGCGTTATTAGGATTACAGGTGTGAGCTACCATGCCCAGCCTGGACATTTTTCATATATCAATTAGCCCTTTGTATTTCTTTGTAAATTTTCTATTAATGTCTTTTCACTATTTTCCTAGAATATTCAGCTTTTTACAGTGATTGGTAAGAAGTCTTTCTATATTAACCCTTTGTTGTACATTGCATATATATTTTTCCTAGTTTGACATTTGACTTTTAATGCTATTTATCTGTATTTGATTTTTAGTATGTATTCTTAAAATGTATACACACACACATATATGTATATATGTGTTTTATATATATATTTGATATATATATATATATATATATATA
The DNA here is from genome assembly GCA_963574655.1 of Perodicticus potto. Classification (NCBI taxonomy): domain Eukaryota; kingdom Metazoa; phylum Chordata; class Mammalia; order Primates; family Lorisidae; genus Perodicticus; species Perodicticus potto. The sequence continues at coordinate 29,114 of CAUYRH010006781.1, forward strand.
TATATTTTTTTTTTTTTTTTTTTTTTTTTTTTTAGAGACAAGGTCATACCTACTCTGTCACCCAGGCTGGAGCACAATGGCTCCATCACAGTTCATTGCAACCACTCTCAGGTAATCCTTCCAGCTCAGCGTCAGCCTCCCAAATAGCTGGGACTATAGGCGCTACTATGCCCAGCTAATTTCTTGGAATGTTTTTTAGAGATGGGGGCCTCTCACTGTGTTGCTAGACTGGTCTAAAGAACTCCTAGCATCAAGCAGTCCTCTTGCCTTAGCCTCCCAAAGTGCTGGTATTACAAGCATGATCCACCATGCCTGACCTTATTTTTTCGTTTGTTTCTAACTTTGCTTTTCTAATTAAAAGCCTACCCCATCCCATGATGCTATGACTGTTCACTTATATGATATATTTTGGGGGGTTATGATTCCTACACCTAGTACTTTAACACATTTATAATTTACCTGGTGCATAATGTGAAGCAATCATCTAACTTTTTTAAAAAAAAATTACCAATTGTTTAAGCACCATATTTTGAATTATCTTTTTTTTCCCCACAATTTTGTGCTGTGCCTTTCACCACACACTAAATGTTTATTGTAGGGTCTCTGTCTCTGGGCCGAACATTCTAGCTCTGTTGATCTGTCAGTGTGTCCTTGCACAGTACCATGCTATCTCAGTGACCGTGGCCTTAGAATGCCTGTTAATATCTGGTAGGACATATCCCTTCTCATTGCTCTTCTTTTCAACATTTCCTTGAAATTATTCTCAATCATTTGTTCTTCCTGATGAACTTTAGAATTACTTTGTGATTATGATCGGAATTACATGAAATATATAAACTTGGAGTAAGTTATGTAAATGAGTCCATCTTTTATTTAGGGATACAGTCTTTCTCTCTCTACTTTCAGGCCTCTTTCTTTGGGTTGAACCATAGGAAATTAGCAATGTCTGACGTTTTTGATATATTCAAACAACAATGTGTTATGGTTCGTCCCTTAGAAAGGGGCGCTGCTGTTTTCTTCATAAAGACACTCTTTCTAAAAAAGATAGCTTCTTTATAAAATGGAAAAAGCTGGGGAAAGATGGAGTAGGAAGGAGGCTTTTATTTCATTCTTTAAAATCCTGGTAGTAAGAATTTCTCTCACTGCCAGAGGCATCTCTCCAGTACTTTCTGCTGCCCTTTATAATTTAGTGTTATCCACAATACAGTAATAAACTATGTAAACCAAAATAAGATATACTAGATGTGAGTATTTGGGGGTAATTCTGATGATCTTTTTCCTTGTGTAGGAACCTTTTAGATAATGCATACATTGAGCTGCAAGAGAAGCTTCAAATAAATGCAAAGTCGTGATGGTTGTTTAAAAAAATCCAAAGAGGTATTTGTGCTGTTTTCACAAAATAGGATCAGCATCTAATTATGAATAACATCATAAATGTCATCCAAAGGTATAGGAAGTGAATTCTTTTTTTTTATTAAATCATAGCTGTGTCCTAGGAAGTGAATTCTTAGAGTTTCAGTGAAACTGTTATTTTGCAAGGGTTAATAACATTCTAATATCTTGTCCACCAAATACAGTAGAACCTCAGTAGTTGACCACCTCTGTGCATCGACAACCTCCTTAAGTTGACCACCTCCATATGTGGGCGAATGTGTTACAGTCCCTTGGATGGTCAACTTACAGAGTTCTACTGTATTTTTTTAAAAAAATTAACCCCCAGGACAGAACCACAGGCTGCTTTTAAATGCAAACATGGCATTGCCTTCTGTGGCCATTAGATGTCGCTGCAGAAAATAGAGAATATCCAAGCACTTTGAAGCTCCGTATTCCCTGTCTAGTTAACAACTTCATAATCCCTGCTTGCAATCATCTTCAGTTTGGAGGCTAAAGGGCCTAGAAACAACAAGCTAACCTTAAAGTTGTTATTTTTGTTATTGTTTTTCCTACAAAGCACACAATCCAAAGCACACCAAGAAGAGAAAGTTTTAATAACAGTCAGCCTCCCTTGGAACAGGCGGGGTTTGCCAGAAAAATATGTAACAAGGCCCCTTTACAGGGCCACCAGGCTGCTCTGACCTGAGCACACTTAATGGTAACATTTGCATTCCATTGGCTTTCCCCACTGCACAGCCCCTTACGAAGCAAATCAATGGCAGATGTCTGTTGGGTAACCCAGCTGGGCAGGGGATTTTTCTTAGTCCCCACACTGACTAGCTCCTTTGTCTGAATGTCTTATTCTCTTCATTTGCTTTTCTCCACACACATACACACACACACACATATGCTGCCTGTTTAATGGCATATCAGGTTGGAACTCATGGAACATTAATGACAATAATCAGAAGTCTTGTTTAACCAGCTGAGCCCTTCCTTCACCATGCTTACACTCAATTTTATTCCTTTATTTTTTCTGGCCTGACTGGCATGCTAGAGTATGGAGAGGTAAATAAATTATGCATGTGCATGTTTTGATAGAATGGTTTCCGGTGCTAAGAGGGGGTGGGTAGGCCCTATGCACACATAGACTGGGGTACCCTCAGCCTGATATGCTTTCATGGACTGCCCCCCAAGACTACCCTGCCTGAAATCTCCTCCTTCATACTTCAGTGCATTTCAGCTCAAGCTCCTTCAGAGATAACTTGGCCTTTTGTCTTTGTATCTCCCACAGCTGGCCCAGGGCCTGGCCCAGAAGAGACTGGCAGAAGTTAGTGTATTGAGAGAACCAGTAGGAGGGGTAAAATATTGACAGACTTTAATTGATCTTATTCATCTCTGAACCCATAATAAGGATCAGGGAGTCCAGAGAACAGTTTTCTCTAGACAGGTTCATGTGGAAGAGAGAGGGAAACAGGCTGGGGAACACTGTACTGAAAATCCAGGGAGCAGCTGAGAACATGGGAGCCTTGGAACCTGGCAGGGCTTCCGAAAGGATAAGTCGGAGGCGCAAGGTTGGTTTCCCCCACGACTGTGCCTGACAACAGCCCCTGTTGCCCATATTAGGTGTCTCCATTTCATCAAATATAAAACCAAGTGTCAGCCTGTTGCTTTATACCCCAGTGGACTTTGACCCCGTCACAGCCACAAGGTAAGCAGGATTGGGCCAGGTCAGCATTTGAACTAAAAGCACATAAGATGAAGGACAAAGGTGGTATCCAAGTGGCACAGCTGACTGAGCAGGACACACATGGTTGGTGAATAAACAGAAGCTTCAGACTGCTCAAATAGAGCTGTCAGGTCTGACCAAGATGCTTAACGCCTCAGGCTGCCTTTGCTGAATTAGACACATCACGTCATTCATTCCATGTCTTGTGGTTTCTCATACTCAAACCTGTACCTTCAGCCCTGACTTCTCTCCTGAGCTCTGGTCCCACATTTCTCACAGCCTGCCAGACATTGCCATTTAGCTAATCATCCTTACTGTCACCACTGACTTAATATGTATCAAACTGACTTCTCCTTCCCCAATGCTTACTTCCCAGAGTTTTCCATTTTGATACCATCATTGCCCCCAGATAACCCTGCTGGAAATCCAGAAGTGGCTTTGACTCTTCCCTTCCAACCTCAGGCCCAGTTGCTTCTTCATTCCTAATGCTCCCACACTGCTCTTTTTGTTTTTTGTCATTGCCCACTACCCTGATCTATGACCTTATCGGCTCATACCTAGCTTATTACAGTAATCCTCTAGTTGGTCTCCAGGAGTAACTATAAAAATGATGATAAACATTGAACACTAATATGTACCGGGTACTGTGCTAATCTTCATTACCTCATTTAAGCCATACAACAACCCTCTGAGGGGAGTATGTTACAATGTGAAACTGAGTCACTGAAAGGTTCGGTAGCCTGCAAGTTCACCCATCCAGTAAGTGAGCTGGGATGGAAGCCCAGGTAGCTTATCTCTGGGGTTATTGCTTATTTCACTCCCCTCCAGCCCCGCCCGAGGGGCTTCTGCCAGACAAATTTTCTTCAGATCTGCCTTAGTTGCGTCCTTGATTGCCCCTAGAGAACAAAGGCTGAGCCCCTTGGCCTGGCATGTTTCCTTTTCCAATTTCGCCATCCTTGTGGCACAAAGGCCCTTTATATTAGGAGCTACAAAATCAAATTCCTGCGGAAACCTGGAAGTAATGCAAAAAAGAATGTAGGAAAACCCAGATAACACACACTCACCCCATAAAGAAGAAGCTCTCAGATGATGCATTCTGAGCCATCATCGCTTTCTAAAGCATTCTGGAAAGCTTAAACTTCACTGTGCTCACAAAATGTGATTAGCATCTAAATACAAATAGCAGAAAGGAATAAAGTGAGTCAGTGGCAAAGCTCCTCTTTTCCAAAGGGTGAATGTCATTCAGAAATGTAGGCCCAATTTTCAAGGGAGCCTAAAATCCAGATTGTTTTTTTTTTTTTACATAGCATGACTTTAAGCTTTTTATTTATTTATTTATTTAATTTTGCAGTTTTTGGCCAGGGCTGGGTTTGAACCTGCCACCTCTTGCATATGGGGCCAGCGCCCTACTCACTGAGCTACAGGCGCCGTAAAAATCCAGATTTTTGTGTAAAATCTCCCAATTTTTCCACAGTTGGCAAATAAAAATTGCTAACTACTGGCTGAGCTAAACAAAACGCACCTTTTTATAACCTTTGCTCTATTTAAGCCTTTGATTCTATCACAAAGATCTCTTTAGTCCCCTTTCCCAAGCCCTGAAGACTAAGTGTATTTCACGTTCCAGTCAGTGCCCAGACCTTTTTGTTCGTACAGTCACCTCTGCCTAGAACATCTATCCCCATCTCCTAAAGGCTCCACTGAGGTTTACCTCGGTGATGGCTGGATCTTCTGACCTTCTGTAGCACATTATCTTGCATTCGTTTGATAAATGAGTTGCCTTTTCCCACCCTCAAAATGGTTATCCTATCTTGGTGGATAAAGGCAGATGTTTTGCCTTTGTAGAAACACAATGGGGGTGCTAGTCTGACCACCTTTGGAGAGGATTCTGTTGTAGGAAAAACTGAGTTAACAATATGCTCTGCCAATAATTGCAGATAACATGTTTTCACTGTCCCACCACCCCTGTTTCCAACGGCACAGTGATTTTGTCCTAAGAATTTCATAGGTGAATAACTCCCTTTAAATGATGCTGTTAGCCTGTATGTGTATGTCCCCTGACCCAGCCAGTTTCTTCTCCATAGCATTTCTGTCTACACCCTGCCTTTTTCCATCTCAACCCCATTGCCCTGATGTCTCTTTCCTATCAAAGCCACCCCCTGAAGTCTTCTCTCATCTCCTGAAGCAGATCTCTCCCTCCTGAATGTCCGTAACTCACTCTTGCTATAGCTCTCTTGTGGCCCATGCCAATACTTCCTTGTATTATAATTTTTTGTGTTGCTCCCCGCCCCAGATTGCACATTCTCTGCATATGAGAAATATGTCTTACACATTTGTATATCCCCGTGATACAAAGCCTCATGGAGCAGGCACCTGATACTTGTTTAAAAGAAATGGATGAAGTTCAGAGCCAGCTTAGGAGATTTCACTATCTGTGAGTACCGAATTGAACCTTGGCTGCCACTGAGCAAGCCCCAAATCCATGTAGTTGTACCTACCCCAGATGAAGGTAAGAACACCCAAGACTGTCCTCTCCTCAGCCTGCTTCTCTAGGAAAGCCTTTGCTTATTGTCTGTCTAAAACCGCCTCTGCACATTGCTCTGAGAATGCACCATCTTCCATCTCCTACCCTAGCAGCTTCGTGCATGTCAGGGCAAACAGCTATTAACATGTCGAGATAGGCAAATATGCTAAAAGGACAGAGGAAAACTCTTGACACCATTTTGATTTACAGCCCCCCCTTCATTCCAGCCTCCCAGTGCTTTCTGTGGTTCCTGGAAGTGCTTGACAAATCATACATAGCATTGTCAGTTACACTGTTGTCCCTCAGTATCCACGGGGGATTGGTTTAGGACAACCCCTGGCCCTGCAGAGATGCCAAAATTCACTTATGCTCAATCCTGCAGTCAGCCCCACAGAACCTATGGATACAAAAAGAATGGCTGGGTGTGGAGTCTCACGCTTGTAATCCTCACACTCTGGGAGGCCGAGGAGGGTGGATTGCTTGAGCTCAGGAGTTCCCGACCAGCCTAAGCAAGAGCAAGTCTCCATCTCTACCAAAAATCGAAAAAACAGGCTCGGTGCCTATAGCTCAAGCGGCTAAGGTGCCAGCCACATACTCCAGAGCTGGCAGGTTCGAATCCAGCCCAGGCCTGCCAAACAACAATGACAACTACAACCAAAAAATGGCCGGGCATTGTAGCAGGCACTTGTAGTCCCAGCTACTTGGGAGGCTAAGACAAGAGAATGGCTTGAGCCTAAGAGTTTGAGGTTGGTGTGAGCTGTGATACCCAGGGCAACAGCTTGAGGCTCTGTCTCAAAAAAAATTGAAATAAAATAAAAATAGAAAAAATAGCTGGACATCATGGGTGGGTACCTGTAATCCCAGCTACTTGGAAGGCTGACGCCAGAGGATTGCTTGAGCCCAAGAGACTGAGGTTGCTGTGAGCTATGATGACACCATGGCACTCTATCCAGGGCGATAGAGTGAGACTCTGTCTCAGAAAAAAAAAAAAGTCCAACCTGTATCTTTGTGAGTTTCACAGCCCAAGTGTGGTTGTGGATACAGAACCCACTCATATGGAGAGTTGATTCCATTTGTTGAAAAATATCCACATTTAAGTGGACCAGCACAATTCAGACTCATGTTCTTCAAAGGCCAACTGTATTTGTTAGTTGGTTGCTTTCCATAAATGTGACCAGATCTAAATGAATATTTATAAATCTGTGCTCTCCCTTCGTGGGGAGGCTTTTGTCAGGGATAAGGATGGGGATAAACTTTGTCAAGGAAGATAATACTAGGAAAGCCTTCTCTGGGATGGAAAGAATTATAATAATAGGTGGCTCCCGTAGCTCAGTGGGTAGGGTACCGGCCACATACACCGATACTGGCGGGTTCGAACCCAGCCCAGGCCAGCTAAAACAAGTGACAGCTGCAACAAAAAAAATAGCCAGGCTTGGGGTGGCGCCTGTGGCTCAGTCAGTAAGGCACCAGCCCCATATACCGAGGGTGGCAGGTTCAAACCCAGCCCCTGCTGAACTGCAACAAAAAAATAGCCGGGCGTTGTGGCAGGCGCCTGTAGTCCTAGCTACTCAGGAGGCTGAGGCAAGAGAATCGCCTAAGCCCAGGAGCTGGAGGTTGCTGTGAGCTGTGTGACGCCACGGCACTCTACCGAGGGCAACAAAGTAAGACTCTGTCTCTACAAAAAAAAAAAAAAAAATAGCCAGGCTTTCTGGCGGGCACCTGTAGTCCCAGCTACTTGGGAGGCAGAAGCAAGAGAATCGCTTAAGCCCAAGAGTTAGAGGTTGCTGTGAGCTGTGACGCCATGGCACTCTACCCAGGGTGACAACTTGAGACTCTGTCTCAAAGAAAATTATAATAACTACCATGTATTATCCACTTGGGAGGTTGAGGCAAGAGAATCACCTAAGCCCAGGAGTTGGAGGTTGCTGTGAGCTGTGATGCCACGGCACTCTATCCAGGGCAACAGCTTGAGGCTCTGTCTCAAAAAAAAAAAGAGGGAATCATTCCCAGAGGCTTGTCTTAATCTGTTCAGGCGATTATAACAAAATACTATAAACTAGGTGGCTCATAAACAACAGACATTTCTTTATCACACTTCTGGAGGCTGGAAGGTCCAAGATCAAGACAGATTTGGTATCTGGTAAGGGCCCGCTTCCTGGTTCTTAGATGGTGCCTTCCCACTGTAACTTCACAGGATGGGAAGGGTAAGCTAGCCTTGGGGAGGTCTCTTTTGTAAGAACCCTGATCCTGTTCATGAGGGTTCTGTCTCGTGACCTAATCACCTTCCAAAGGCCCTGTGTCCTAAAACCATCACCTTGGGGATCAGGATTTCAGCAGATAAAGTTTGTGAAAGCACAAACATTCAGACTATAATAAGCCTGGCTTTGGCCAGGGAATGGTTAACTCGGGAGGGGGGAACCATCTTTGGAAAACTGGGCTGTCCAGAGGCTCGCTGTCCCTGGGAGCCTGGCAACAGAAGGCTGGCAGCTTTTACTCTAATTGTAATAGAACATCAAGCCACAGACATACACCACTTAGCAGCCATAGAGCTTTAGCCAGCCATGAACTGACTATAGCTGCTCAGAGGAAAGCCCCACAACTGGCTCTCTCAGCCCTGGGGGGCAGCAGGAGCAAGGCCCCAGGATGGGAGAGTAAATTGTTATCGTCAGAGTTTCAGGTTTTCTGCCTACTTTATCTGTCCTCAGTAGGAGTAGAGCTCTATTTTCCTAACAGAACCAAATGACCTACCTGAAAGTATAAATACCACTGGGTTCTGAGCTCTCAGGGAAGTAGGAAAGAATGAACCTTACCTTTAGTTTGTTGCATTTTCAACTCCCTGCTGTCATCTTACCTTTAGATCTGGTCCCTTTGTGGACTTTCTTCTGCCTAAGTGAGAAACATTGCCTTGCCAGTCAGGGGGAAAAAAAGGATGCTTTTTAAATCCAGGTAGATGTCTGGATATCCCTTAGGCAAAATGGCCTTGTTTGAGTATCATTATTAAAGCAAAGGGAAAGGAACATTCTCCCCTTTGTTTTTTCAGAAGGTGTAGAGTGCTCTAGATACTTTAGGGATGGCAGTTGTTGATCATGGCAACAAGACTGTCCCTAGAGGGCACCCAAAGAGGCAGTAAGGGAGGAGCCTTCCTAATTCCACTGAACCTAAAACTCACTCTGCTCTTTTCTTCGGACCTGAACTGGCTTATTCCTTTGAAAAGAGAAAGGTCTGGAAATCAAAATGGCCACCCTATGCTAAGCAGGCTTCTTTAAGCTCCAGCTAAACAGTAACAGCATCTAAGATAGGAACTTCGCATTCTCTCTTCTACCTCCCTCCTGCCCCCTTCAGAGTCGGAGTGAAGGGAGAGATAGTGGAGAGGGAAAAGAAGGTCCTAGAAAAAGCCTGATACCAATGAGGAAAGCCCCACAGCCACTGTGAGCATTCATAGGAAGTGCATGCTGTCAGAAGGATATGAAGACAGGAGTTTGCTGATGCCTCGCCTGCCTTCCAGACAGCTCTGGAAACGAAGCACCAGCTTTTGCCTCCTTTTTTCTACATAGCTATTGCTTATTTATTTTGATGGCTGTGTGCCTCTGAAGGCTATAAAGAGCAGTCTAGCTCAATGGGTAAGACTGTGGCCTTTGAATCCCAGCCTCACTCCTGACTCCCGTGGGAACTTGGATATTCCACATAACCCCTGTGAGTCTCATCTCCCTCGAATGTAAAACATGGGAATAAACATAGTTACCTCATATATCTGCAGAGAAGACTGAATTAGGTTAACGCAGATTCAGAGCCAGGTGCATAATAAATACTCTCAATAGCACCAAGGTGCTATGTTTATTGTCCTTGCAGCATTTCTTCAGAATCTCTGCATAGCATGCAAGGCCCAGTTGGAGCTATAAAAGCCAGCTTAGGTGTGTTTCTGTGTTTCCTGTGATTGCCATAAACACATAAATGAGCCAAGGTCACACAGCCGCTGTAGACCTTCCATCTCTATAGCTAACGATGAGCAGAGACATGAGGGAGAGTCATTGTTCTTTTGCTTGGTCAGTTTAACAGGCATTTCCTGAGAGGCTGCCATGTGGAAGCAGTGCAGACACATATCTGTATATTGGAAGATGATAGTTTCCAGATGACGTTCCCATAAGTGAGTGCAGGCATCTGCCCCTGGGCATGGCGCGTCTGCAAGCTCCCCTGGGTCCCCTCAGGTGTGAATGCCTCCCATCTTGGCAGCAGGCCTAAGAAATGACTTACTATTCAGAAAGCCTTCATGGTGGGGGAAGAGAGCAAACAATAGCCGGTCAGTATTCAGGTCCAGCAGCCTTCTAGAAACTGTCATCTTCCAAATCCTTTCCTCCCCCTCCTTACCCAATCTCACTGACAGTCAAGGTGACACTAAAGTTGGCCACCACAGTGGCTGGGTGCAGTAACTCACACTTGTAATTCTAGCACTCTGGGAGGCTAAAGAGGGTGGATTGCTTGAGCTCAGGAGTTCAAGACCAGCCTGAGCAAAGCAAGACCCCATCTCTACTAAAACTAGAAAAACTAGCCAGGTGTTGTGGGCGTCGTCTATAGTCCCAGCTACTTGGAAGGCTGGGACAAGAGAATCACTTAAGTCCAGGAGTTTGATGTTGCTGTGAGCTGTGATGCCATGGCACTCTACCAAGGGTGACAAAGTGAGACTCTGTCTCAAAAAAAAAAAAAAATAGAGTGATTATCAGCAAGGTGGCAAAATAAGAGTTTCCAGTACTCTTCCTCTCACAAAAATATCTATTTGAAAAACCATGCATGCACAAAAGTGCTTTCACAAGAGCTAAAAACTCCACTCTGTCACCCTCAGTAGAGTGCAATGGTGTCATAGCTCACAGCAACCTCTAACTCTTGGGCTCAAGTGATCTTCTTGCATCAGCCTCCCAAGTAGCTGGGACTACAGGCCCCTGCCAGAATGCCCAGCTACGTTTTAGAGATGGGATCTCTTGCTCAGGCTCATTTCAAACTCCTGAGCTCAAGTGATCCATCCACCTTGGCATCCCAGACTTTCTGGGATAGAGGCGTGAGCCACCACGCCCAGCCAAGTTCATTTTTTCTTTCCTTCAATATGTATTAAGCACCTATGCTGTGTGCTGGGCATATTGATGAGCTCTGGGGTTAAAACAATAAACGCAGCAAATATGATCGCTGCCATCATAGTGTTTACATCTGGGAAATGGAGCACTTGTGGGTGGGAGTACACATCAAAGAAATAATTTTAAACTGTGTTAAGTGCCATTAAGGAAAAGCACAGAGTGATCAAAAGTGTTCAACAGGCTCCTGACTTAGTAAGGGAAATCTGAAGGGTCTTCCCTGAGGCAATGATGTGTGTTCTGGTCAATAAGACAGACTTAGCAAGGCAGAGGAAACGGCAGGTTTGAAATCCTAGAGGTAGGAAGGAACATGGAGTTGGGTCAGCAGTGTGGATGATGGGATCTGGAAAGGGACTTCAGGGTCATTTAGTTTCAGTATCCTCACCGGACATGTGAGGAAACTAAAGTTGAAGGAGCTACACAGCATGGCTGAGGCAGAGTGACAGAGTGACAGAGCCAGGCCTGGCTCCCCTGATATTTTCAGGTGCTGCCAGGTTGCAGAATCCAATGTGCTCATCCTGGGAGCTGTGGGTCTGAACTCCCAGCTGCAGCATAGTTGTCCGGGTTGGTATAGAAGGAGGATGTAAATTCAGGTCCTTGTGACTAGCAGCGAGTTTGGGCAGATGGCTTTACCTGTATTAGCTCATTTAATCTTGCCAATAATTCTAGGAGGTAGGTGTTATTACCCCGTTTTACAGATGAGGAAATTGAGGCTACAAAAGGTGAAGGCACTTACTGAAAGTCGCAGAGCTAGTGATTAGCAAAGTGGGGACTCCGTCAGAACTATCCACAATGTGTTGTGAAGAGAGAAATTAAATAATAAGAATTTTTGTATTTGTCATCTAAAAAGATTATACACTACATCATGTAATTTTTTTTTTGTTTGTTTAAGACAAAAGTCTTACTCTGTCACCCTAGAGAGTAAAGTGCTATGGCATCATAGCTTACAGCAACCTCAAACTCTTGGGCTTGAATAAACCTCTTACCTCAGCCTCCCAAGTATCTGGGACTACAGGCCTAAGACACTACACCCCACTAGTTTTTTTCCTATATTTTAGTAGAGATAGGGTCTCGCTCTTGCTCAGAATGGTCTTAAACTCCTGACGTCAAGCAATCCATCCACCTCAGCTGCCCAGAGTGCTAGGATTACAAGCATTGTGTAGATCTTGACGCACCACTTTTATAATTTGTGCATGAAATCTTATGTCAAAATGCTTATGAATATTCTAGTCCATTCCTATGCTGAATATGTTATGCATTCCTCTAGCAAACTATCCCTTGAGGACCAGCCATGTGTCAGCTAGTTAAGGCACTAGAGATATAGAAATTAACTAGACTCAGTCCTCACAGAGTACATGCCCCACTGGGAAAAACAGACATGTAAATCAGACATGATTACAAGGCCAGGCGCAGTGGCTCATGCCTGTAATCCAAGCCCTCTGGGAGGCCAAGGCAGGTGGATTGCTTGAGCTCATGAGTTTGAGATGAGTCTGAGCAAAAGTGAGACCCCCATCTCCACTAAAAATGGAAAAACTGGCTCAGTGCTTGTAGCTCATTAGTTAGGGCGTTGGCCACATACACCGGGGCTGGTGAGTTCGAACCCCACCTGGGCCAGCTAAACAACAATGACAACTGCAACAAAAAAATAGCCAGGGTGGCGCCTGTGGCTCAGTGAGTAGGGTGCCAGGCCCCATATACCAGAGGTGGCGGGTTCAAACTGGCCCCGGCCAAAAACTGCAAAAATAAAAAAGAAAGAAAGAAAAAAGAAAGCTTTGGGCAGCGCCTGTGGCTCAAAGGACTAGGGTGCCAGCCCCATATGTCACAGGTGGTGGGTTCAAACCCAGCCCTGGCAAAAAAAAAAAAAAAAAAAAATAGCCAGGCATCATGGCGGCCGCCTGTAGTCCCAGCTACTCAGGAGTCTGAGGCAAGAGAATCACTTAAGCCCAAGAATTTGAGGTTGCTGTGAGCTGTGATGCCACAGCACTCTACTATAGTGAGACTCTGTCTCAAAAATAAAATAAAATAGAAATAGCAAAACTGAGGCAAGAGGATTGCTTGAGCCCAAGTTGGAGGTTGCTGTGAGCTATGACACCATGGCACCCTACCCAGGGCGACATCTTGAAACTCTGTCTCAAAAACAACAACAACAAAAAAAAAAATACACACACATCTGATTACAATTGTGAAAGAAGCCTCTTTGAAAGAGTTGTCTCTCGGGGTGGCGCCTGTGGCTCAAAGGAGTAGGGTGCTAGCCCCATATGCTGGAGGTGGCAGGTTCAAATCCAGCCCTGGCCAAAAAAACTGCAAAAAAAAAAAAGAAAGAGTTGTCTCTATTTACTATCTCCAGACATTCTCTTCCCATTCTCTCTTGATTCCAGTCCAGTCAGACTTTGCCCTCATTACTTAATAGCAACTTCTTAGGGTAACCAGTAACCTCCGTGTCTCAAATCCAATGGTCAGATCTCAGTCCCCATCTTACTTGGCCACCAGCAGCTCATTACTCCCTCCTCCTTGACACATGGCCTTCACTTGCCTTCCTGGACATCAGACCTTCCTGATTTTCCTCCTATTTCACTGGCCCCTCCTCCTTAGTCTTTGTGGGGCCTACTTTCCTCCAAACTCTCAATGTTGGGGTATCTACAGGCTCAAGACTTAAGTGATCTCACCCAGTCTCCTGACTTTAAATAACATCTGTGTGCTGATGACTCCCAAATTATGTCTCTAGCCCTGACCTTTCCCCTGAACTCCAGACGTGTGGCTAACTTCCCCTCTCCATTTGAATGTCTAACAAGCATTGCACACAGTTGAGTTCCTCATGGCTCCACCTACCCTCAAAAAAACAAACAAAAAACCAACCTGCTTCTCCTAGTTTTCCCAGTCCTGTTAATACCACTTCCATCTACCCAGTTGCTCAGAACAGGAACTGGACTCATTCTCGACTCTTCCTCTCACACCCTCATCTGGTCCACAGTCAATCCTGTCGACTCTACCTTCAGAGGATATCCAGGAGCTGACCACTGCTTCCCTCCCCTCTAGCATCCCAGGCCAACCTACCATCATTTCTTGCCTAAATTATTGTAGTAATCTCCTAACCGGTCTCCATCCTTCTACCATCCCCTCTACCCTTGGGTCTTTCTCAACACAGCACCCGGAGTGACCGTGTTAAAATGTAAATTAGATCATGCTCCTCTTCTATTCAAAAACCCTAGCAACTCTTCCTCTCACTCAGTAAAAGCCAAAATGCTTACAGTGACCTTTGCGCCTTCTGTGATCTAGTCACCATTTATCTTTCTAAAGTCATATCCTATTACTCTATTTTCATTCCAGTCCTCCCACATTAGCCGCCTTGGTGCCTAACACCCCAGAGGTGTTCCTGCCTCAAGGCCTTTGCAGACATCTGCTCATCTTGCCTCCTCATTTCCCTGAGATCTTTACTCACAGGTCATCTTCTTGGTGAGGTCTTCTCTGACCACCCTAAAAAAAAAAAAAACACTTCAGCACCCCCCACCCCAGACACTCTCTCTAGCCTTTTCCTGCTTTTGTTTTTTCTAAAGCACTTGCTACCTTTTAATATGTGCTATAATTCACTTATTTATTTATTTTATTATTATTTTTTTTTTTAGAGACAGAGTCTCACTTTTTCACCCTCGGTAGAGTTCTGTGTTGTCACAGCTCACAGCAACCTCCAGTTTTGGGGCTTAGGAGATTCTCTTGCCTCAGCCTCCTGAGTAGCTGGGACTATAGGCGCCCTCCACAACGCCCGGCTAGTTTTTTTTTTTATTGCAGTTTGGCCAGTGCCGGGTTTGAAACCGCCACCCTCGGTATATGGGGCCGGCGCCCTGCTCACTGAGCCACAGGCGCCGCCCTAATTCACTTATTTATTTTATTTGTCTGCTCCTCCCTTGCAACTAGAATTTCAGCTCCACGAGAATAAGGACTTTTGTTCGGTTCACTGTTGTATCCTGAGTAGCTGACACACAGTAGGTACTCAATAAAGATTTGAATAAGTGAAAAGTCTTCAGAGGGGATAATGGAATACAAAAAAGAGCTAAGGAGGACAGTCAGTACAATTGAGGTGAATAATGAATTTAATGCTGGAAAAGTTGTGAAGGGCCTTGTACGTCATTCTAACATGCTTGGCTTTCATCCTATAGGTGGTAGAAAGTCAACAGAGGGGTCAGTGGTCCGAATTGGAATCTTAGAAGTGTATTCTGGCTGCAGTGAGAAGGATGAATTAGGAAGGACAACAGTGGATCCCAGGCCAGACGCGGTGGCTCACTTCTGTAATCCTACCACTCTGGGAGGCCAAGGCAGGTGGATTGTGCTGGAGATCAGGAGTTTGAGACCAGCCTGAACAAGAGCAACACTCGTATCTACTAAAAGTAGAAAAACTAAGGGCCAGGCACAGTGGCTCACACCTGTAATCCTAGGACTCTGGGAGGCCAAGGCGGGTGAATTACCTGAGCTCATGGGTTCAAGACCAGCCTGAGCTAGAGTGAGACCCCGTCTCTAAAAATAGCCAGGCATTGTGGTGGGGGCCTGTAGTCCCAGCTACCTAGGAGGCTGAGGCAAGAGAATCACTTGAGCCCAAGAGGTTGAAATTGCTGTGAGCTGTGATGCTGCTGCACTCTACCAAGGGCAACAAAGTGAGACTGTCAGAAAGAAAGAAAGGAAGGAAGGAAAGCAAGGGAAGAAAGAAAGAAAAATTAGCCAGGCATTGTGGTGGGCACCTGTAGTCCTAGTTACTCAGGAGGCTGAGGCAAGAGGATTGCTCAAGCCCAGGAATTTGAGGTTGCTGTGAGCTATGACTCCACGGCACTGGACCCAGGATGATAGAGTAAGACTGTCTCAAAATAAAAAAAAAAAAAGTGGGGTGGCGCCTGTGGCTCAGTGAGTAGGGCGCCGGCCCCATATACCAAGGGTGGTGGGTTCAAACCCAGGTCCGGACAAACTGCAACAACAACAACAAAATTTAAAAAAAAAAAAAAAAGTGGATCCCCAAAGCCAGTAAGAGATTGCTGCAGTAATACCCGCATGAGCTTATGGTAGGCTGAACTAAGGGAGTGGCTGTGGGTTGGAGAGGAGGGACTGGATCTGAGAAATGCTATACTTAGAAGATAGAATTGATAAGCTTTAATGACTGCTTGGATGGGGCCGTAGGAGTGAGCAAAACCGGGAATCCCAGGATTCTGTCTTGTAGCAACTTGTTGAACACTGGGGCCATTTTACTGAGATAATGAATACAACGTACAGAATAAATTTGACACTGTCAAGGAGAAAGGCAACAAAGAATTCTAGATGTGCAAAGGTTTTAGTTACCTATATGCTATCCAGTGTGCTGTTTCCAGTGGGCAGTTGAGTGCTTGAATTTGGAGGTTAGTGGAAGGTCAGGGCTGAAGGTAAAGAATCAGGTGTTTAAACCCTTAGCTATGGTAGGACTTTCTAGAAAGGGTGTATAAATTGAGGAGAACAAAGAGTTGCCCTGGGTAGAGTGCTATGGCATCATAGCTCACAGCAACCTCCAACTCTTGGGCTCGAGCAATCCTCTCGCCTCAGCTTCCAGAGTAGCTGAGACTACAGGTGCCCGCCACAACACCCGACTACTGAATATGTTTCATTTCTTCAAGTTTTTTTTTTTTTTTTTGTAGAGACAGAGTCTCACTTTATCGCCCTGGGTAGAGTGCTGTGGCGTCCCACAGCTCACAGCAACCTACATCTCCTGGGCTCAGGCAATTCTCTTGCCTCAGCCTCCCGAGTAGCTGGGACTACAGGCGCCCGCCACGACGCCCGGCTATTTTTCTGTTGTTTGCAGTTTGGCGGAGGCTGAGGCCGGGCTTGAACCCGACACCTTTGGTATATGGGGCCAGTGCCCTACTCGATGAGGCACAGGCGCCGCCCCCATTATTCACATTTTTGTTGAGTATTCACAATGTGCTAAGGCTACTGAAGATATACTAATGAACCAAACAGACAAAAAATACCTCAGGCCAGGTTCGGTGGCTAATCTTAGCACTCTGTGAAGTCAAGTGGGGAGAGGATCCCTTGAGCTCAGTGAGAGGTCAAAGACAGAAATAAAAATCATTCTGAGACGTGAAATGAAAGAAAATCATGGGCAGCGCCTGTGGCTCATCGAGTAGGGCGCCGGCCCCATATACCGAAGGTGTCGGGTTCAAACCCGGCCTCGGCCAAACTGCAAAAACAGAAAAATAGCCGGGTTTTGTGGCGAGCGCCTGTAGTCCCAGCTACTGGGGAGGTTGAGGCAAGAGAATTGCCTAAACCCAGGAGTTGGAGGTTGCTGTGAGCCGTGTGACGCCACAGCACTCTGCCGAGGGCGATAAAGTGAGACTCTGTCTCTATAAAAAAAAAAAAAAGTCAAGGCCACAGGAGTGTGTTCATCATGTTCAGAAGCCATATAGGTTAGGGAGGAAATGTAAGTATGAAATCGAGCCTGTTCCCAATGCCAGCTTCCTTCCATGCATAAATCAATCACAAAAAATTTGAACAGAGTGTCATGATTCTATGGCATGTTAATATTTATTCTAAGCCCATGGAATGAGAAGAACCCTACGGCAGCCATTCTCTGCCATCAGCATGGCCAGGACCATAGCACACATACTTCAGACCCTGGTTACTTTGACTCAGACATTTGTTTTCTGGTGTTTAAATCACCTCATCCAACCTTCTATGTCCTGCCAGGCTCAAAGCCCCTCCCTTCCCCACTGCGGAGGAGTAGATGTCCATTTCTCAGGGGCAGCAGATTGCTTCCGGCAGATAATGAAGACCCAAGGAGTACTGGGGCTCTGGAATGGATTGACAGCCAACTTACTGAAGGTGAGACCAGCCTCTCCTACCTCTCCACCTCTCCTAATTCTACCCTCTTCCTTTGTCACCTCCCACCACTGCCACAGTTTGCATTAAAACCCCCTCCTGCACTAACAGTAGCACAGGGCCTGTGAATGCAGGCTGGCTGTCAGCCGTGAAGAGAGGGGACCCTGTACAATGGCGAGGTATCTGATACCCCATCCAAGAAGAACTGAGCACGTAAGGTAGAGATTCCTAATGTGGGGTTCACGGACCCCTAAGGGAAACCTAACCCCATCGTAAAATTATATGCAAAAATGCGTTCGTGTGGTGTGTGTACACATGATGTGTATCACATTCCCAAAGAATTCCAAGACCATAAAAAGGGTTCAGAACTCTCGACTATCCTTGTACTAGCTGGCTTGGAAATGATTTCAGCCAGGGCTAGCGTATATTGAGAAGTAGAGTGGACCTGTCCACATGCATGTGAATGCAGACCCAGTGCTTCCCCAGAGCGTGTCCTTCTGTCACTCTGTCATTCCCCCTCACCATACACACCACTATAGCTTTCCTGAGAGTTACCATGTTGTATTGTTCACAGCGGTTGTCTCAGTTACCCTGATCCAAGTTGACTGCAGACACATTGATGTGTTCTTTTTAAGAGTTTAACATGATTTTCATTTTATGTTTTAACAGATAGTTCCGTATTTTGGAATTATGTTTAGCACCTTTGAGTTCTGCAAGAGAATCTGTCTTTACCAAAACGGTTACATTGTATCTCCTCTGAGCTATAAATTGACCCCAGGAGTGGATCAGAGTTTGCAGCCCCAGGAATTACGGGAATTAAAGAAGTTCTTCAAAACTGGAAAACTGAAGTCTAAAAAGCCAACTCTGTAAAACGGCATGGAACTAGAAGTGCACGGACTAAAGGCATGTCACGGTCATAGATCAATGTAGCCTCTTAACTGTGCACATGAGGAGGGGTGGGAGGCCACTTCTGTCTGCCACTCTTGGCAATGACATGGTTTGGCGTTACACCACTTCAGAGCTCCCAACTGATGTCCCCGTGAACACCCGCACCATGAGGTTTCCCAACACCACTGTGCCATGATGGCATTCCACCAGATTATAACCAAGACCTAACAGTAAAAAAATGTGCTCTTTACACTCCGAATAGAAACAAGACAGACACCAAAGCAAGGGCATTGCTGTAACACCTCAAAGCAACATGTAGTTAAAGTGGCTGAGTGTATACCACGTGCTGAGCCTAGCCCCAAGGTCACTCCTGGTCGATGCAAAACTGGCACGGTCCAATGTCAGCCTAGTTTCACTCAGTTCTGACCTGAAGCTTCCCAGTATCACTGTTCTTAACTCATAACCTTTGCTGACTTGTGAGTGCACACACCACAGTGTAAATTATGCCTTATCAGAAACTAAATGAAAATATTTAAAGTTTAAAAACTATTACTATTGGCTGGGTGCAGTGGCTCAAGCCTGTAATCCTAACACTCTGGAAAGCCGAGGCGGGTAGAATGCTTGAGCTCAGAAATTCCAGACCAGCCTGAACAAGAACAAGACCCTGTCTCTACTAAAACTAGAAAACCTCACCCCGCATTCTGGCAGGCACCTGTAGTCCCAGCTACTCAGGAGGCTGAGGCAAGAGGATCACTTGAGCCCAGACATTCGAGATTGCTGTGAGCTATGCAGGCATGGCACTCTAGCCTGGGGCAACAGAGTGAGACTCTGTCTCAAAAAAAAAAAAGAAAAGAAAAATTATCACTATCTTAGTACAACTATCCTTCTTTGTTGAAATTTGAAGCATCCCAAGGTCAGAATCTTGTGTTACAGGAAGGCAGTTTTTACTGTGATTGCATAATTATGCACCCAATGGCATTCTTTGGAATGAAGTCCTGTATAGTTCAAGCGGCCTGAATTCTCTGCCTTTGCAACTTGCTTTGCAAGCTTACCTTGAAGATAAATTATTTAATCAAGTTATTCTCACAATATGTCCCAGTTGCTCAGAAATGATCAAATGTAACATTTGGCACACATACTAAAAACATGACTGATTAAAAACACTTTGGGCTAAATATGTGTACTAATTTTTTGAAAAACAAAATTTGGGATTGTTCTACCTTGGGAATTCTATGTAAAGTTTATCTATAACTGTACTTTTTGAATAGTGTCTATCTGTGCATTTAAAAATATATTAATAGGCCAGGCACGGTGTCTCACACCTGTAATCCCAGCACTCTGGGATGCCAAGGTGGGTGGATCACTTCAGCTCACAAGTACGAGACCAACCAAGCAAGAGTGAGACCCCATCTCTAAAAATAGTGGGACGTTGTGGTGGGCACCCGTAGTCCCAGCTGTTTGGGAGGCTGAGGCAAGAAAATTGCTTGAGCCCAAAAGTTTGAGATTGCTGTGAGCTATGATGCTATTGCACTCTATGGGTGCAAGAAGGTGAGACTCTGTCTCAAAAAAGTAAATAAATAATGTATTGGGTGGTGCCTCTGGCTCATTGGGTAGGGTGCCAGCCCCATATACCACGGGTGGCGGGTTCAAACCCGGCCCCAGTCAAATTGCAACAAAAAATAGCCGGGTGTTGTGGCGGGTGCCTGTAGTCCCAGCTACTTGGGAGGCTGAGGCAAGAGAATCGCCTAAGCCCAGGAGTTGGAGGTTGCTGTGAGCTGTGATGCCACAGCACTCTACCGGGGGCAATAAAGTGAGACTCTGTCTCTATAAAAAAAAAAAAAAAAAAGTTTATATATATATATATATAAAAATATCTAACATTAAGTTAAAGTTTCAGTATGTTGTAAGTATTTTTTCCTATTTTATTTTCCAAAGAAGAATGATATATCAGTCTCTTATCATTAATCTGAGTTATAAAACTATGGTTAAAAACACACTGGCCAAATCTTTAAACTCTCAGAACCTTGTCCTCTTTTTTTTTTTTTGAGACAGAGCCTCAAGCTGACACCCTGGATAGTGCTGTGGCATCACAGCTCACAGCAACCTCCAATTCCTGGGCTCAAGCGAGTCTCTTGCCTCCACCTCCCAAGTAGCTGGGACTGCAGGCGCCCACCACAATGCCCGGCCATTTTTTGGTTGCAGCCGTCATTGTTGTTTGGCAGGCCCGGGCTGGATACGAACCCGCCAGCTCAGGTGTACGTGGCTGGCGCCTTAGCCCGTTGAGCCACAGGCACCGAGCCCTTTTTTTTTTTTTTTTTTTTTTGTAGAGACAGAGTCTCACTTTATCGCCCTTGGTAGAGTGCCATGGCGTCACACAGCTCAAAGCAACCTCCATCTCCTGGGCTTAGGCGATTCTCTTGCCTCCCAAGTCGCTGGGACTGAAGGCGCCCACCTCAACGCTCGGCTATTTTTCTGTTTTGCAGTTCGACCGAGGCCGGGTTTGAACTCGCCACCTTCGGTATATGGGGCCGGCACCCTACTCGATGAGCCACAGGTGCCACCCGAAGAATTTCTTTTTTTGTTTTTTTGCAATTTCTCGTCGGGGCTGGGTTTGAGCCCACCACCTCTGGCATATGGGGCCGGCACTCTACTCCTTTGAGCCACAGGCGTCACCCTGTCCTACTTAAATATACCAGAATAACTTACTTGTCTCACTGCTGTGGCAGACTGTTTTACGGGGAATGGCAGTTAACACACACATGAAAATCTCATCTGTAACCCAATCTGGTAAAGTCTGAGGGGCAGAAAATTCTTCACCTGGAGTGAATATTCATATGTGTTACTTTTCATTTTTCTTGAAAGAAAGAACTTTTCAAAACGTTCTGAAAGTTGCAAAACATTTTTTTTTTTACTTTTACTTTTTTCTTTTTAACTAAATCTAAAATCCTAATCTCAGGTTATTTACGTCATAGTAATATCTTCTGTATATTGTACAAGTACTATGAAATAGCTAAGCTCTTGCCACTGTCACACATAGGAATGTTTTCTGAGCTGTAGTTTTGATTTTTTTCAATAAATTAAGAGAGAAAAAGGATATGCCTCATTTTTCTAATTTGAGAACAACTCTAAAACTAGTTCTGTTTCTAAAATAAACTTCCAGCTGTTTTCATTCCCTTGGCGGTGTAAGGGCAGTGTTGGGCCTTTCTGCTTTATGGCTGGCAGTGAGCGCAAGCTGGACTAAACACCTTAGCAGGATGATAGAGACGCACGATGCAGTATTGATCTTGGGGTAACTTACGCTGTTCCCGGTAGGTTAAGGAACAAAACCTACCTACTTACATGAAATGACGATGATGATAAAGCAGATACAAGCAAAGGCATGATGATCTAGCATCAACCGTTACAAGATTGCCAGGGAGCTCAATGTATACTTAATGAGCAAAGCATTAAAGGGGTCCTCATAGGGCAGAGGGGTTAGTAGAGCTTTGGGGGAGGTAGTGAGTCATTAAGTTTTAAAGGGAGTGAGGGGGATACTAATGGTCAAGATTAGGTAGGAAGGCATCGCAGGTTGGAGGCAGGGTGTATGCAGTGTCAAGACATGGAAGCAAACAAAAGATGTTTAAGATAGATTGAGAAGATGGGCTTTGTGTGTTTATTCAACAACTGCCAGGGGCTGGGGACACAGTGGCACAAAAAAACAGATAAGGTCCCCACCTTTTTGGAGCTTATGATCTAGTGAGGGTAGCAGTCAGTAAACAGGTAAATGAATTAAATAAGTTAGTTAAGTACACTCAGTAATGTGCCGAGAGTACCTATAAGCATGGGGTTTTAAAGAATTATGTGGGGGTGAGGGGAATGTTTTAGATCAGGGAGCCAGCGAAGGCCATTCTAAGAGGTGACATTTGAGATGAGACCTGAAGGAAGACTGTAATGAGCCAACCCATGCAAAGAACTAGAGGGAAGAACATTCCTGGCAGAGGGAAGAATAAGTGCAGAAGTCTGGTAGCAGGCAAGAGCTTGGGGAAGAGAAGGGGACAAAGGTAGCCAGGGAGTTGTGACAGAGAGAAGAGATGAGGTTGGACGAACAGCCAGGTGTTCCGTGGCCACATGGGCCAGAATAAGAAGTTAGATTTTAGGCTGGGCACAGTGACTCATGCCTGCAATCTTAGAACTTTAGGAGGTTGAGGTGGAAGGATCCCTTGAGCTCAGGAGTTCTAGACCAGCCTGAGCAACAGCGAGACCCCATCTCTACTAACAATAGAAAAATTGGCTCAGTGCCCGTAGCACAGTGGTTACAGCGCCAGCCACATGCACCACAGCTGGCGGGTTCGAGCCTGGCCCAAGCCAGCTAAACAACAATGACAACTGCAACCAAAAAGTAGCCGGGCATTGTGGTGGGCGCCTGTCCCAGCTACTGGGGAGGCTCAGGCAAGAGAATCACTTAAGTCCAGCACTCTGGGAGGCTGAGGCGGGTAGATTGCCTGAGCTCACAGGTTTGAGACCACCCTGAGCAAGAGTGAGACCCCGTCTCTAAAAATAGCCGGGCGTTGTGGCAGGTGCCTGTAGTCCCAGCTACTCAGGACGCTGAGGCAAGAGAATTGCTTGAGCCCAAGAGTTTCAGGTTGCTGTGAGCTGTGATGCCACAGCACTCTACCTAGAGTGACAGCTTGAGACTCTGTCTCAAAAAATAAATACAAGGCTCGGCGCCTGTGGCTCAATGGGCCAAGGCGTACACCTGAGCTGGCGGGTTCGAATCCAGCCCGGGCCCACCAAACAACAATGACGGCTGCAACCAAAAAATGGCCGGGCGTTGTGGCGGGCGCCTGTGGTTCCAGCTACTTGGGAGGCAGTGACAGGAGAATCGCTTGAGC
>CAUYRH010006782.1:0-26102 GCA_963574655.1 Perodicticus potto
GAGTTTATGTTGAGATGTGACGTTTCTATTTTCTATTTTCTATTTTTATATTTTAATTCCATTTTCTAAAAACTTGTTGAAATCCCTGCAGATTTCCTTTATCAGGGCAATTGTAAGCTTTGTGCACTTCGAGCCCTAGATGGCACTTCGACACTATTTTGCGGACCACAGTAAATGATGAATTCATCACAAAAATGATAAGAATATGGAAAACATGACCCTCGCTTACAGTGTGAGAGCTTCAAGGCAAAGCATCACCTTGATTTACCAAAAGGAAAAATGTTTCTTTCAACATTTTCAGTTATAGACTGTGGAAGTTTCTTGCTTTCACTGAGTTCTCATATTCACCCTTTTACCAGGTTATTTAATTTTCCCCAAATTAAAACCCTGCGCTGCACTTCCTCTTCCTCTTCAGAAACCCCAGAGGGCTGCGTGACTCAGTAAGTTTCTGTGAAAGTTTGCAGTCGGTCTCCTGGGGGACTGCTAAGCTGATAGGAGGAGTCACACCATACTGCTTCTGTGGCGGCTGTGTGTGCTGTGATCCTTGTGTTGTAACTGGAAACGGCAGTTGACCCACTGAAGCGGGGGCGGGGAGGGGGCTGCCTCAGCCCAGGGTCCAACCCCACTCCAGCATCCACTCCTGCCACTTCAAGCGCTTCAGGTAAAGGAATTCTTATTAGCAATTATTTCATAATTTCATGTCAGAGAACTTTTTGCCTACTTTAAAATACATGTTTTTTAAATGCAATATGCTTTTTTGTCATGTGCTGTAGTTCTATATGTCTGGAGGGACATTCCTTAGTTATCAGGAAAAAAATATGTAGTCAAATCCAAAGTCAGTGAAAAAGTCTCTGTATTATGTTCTTAAGCAAAGAAAAACCTGTTCTGAGTATCTGAAATAGCCCTTTGTTTCCACAGGATTGGTGATTAAAGTAGTCTTCCACTCAGACCAGATCACCCTCTCCCCCCCATCATCAGAATCTCCTTCCCTACCATCCGTGGAGCGTCCCTGCGCTCAGTCATCCCCACAATCGCTGAATGGCTGCAATGGTCTCTCCTCTCCCTCTTCTACTTGGCTGCAGACGTTCTAGGCAGTGGCTCAGAAACCTGCTTCTTCTTCACCATTCAGTGTGAGACGGTGTGAGAAGTGCCTTCCCCTCACTCATCACACTGAGTTGGCTCTGAGCTCTCACTTTCTGTAGGTATTTCATGATGTGATATTTTAAATACAATGGATTTCCACCCAATTCATGATCACTTTCACTTTATTATGGCTTACCTCAGTAGCCAGTCACAAGTGTCCTAGTGAATCTGGAACTAACGTAAGACTCTGACATCTGACTTGAGCATCTATGGCTGATGCTGCAATGAAAAGCTTTACTCACATGGTTTCAAATTCCAAGCTCGTTCCAAACCATGTTAAATGTATACAACTGCAATATAGACCCGCTTACCATGACTCTCCCCCAGGCTGCCATCCACTTACACAGCCTGGAAGGATGAAGTCACATCATGGTTCTCTCACTGCCTGAACAGTCTCCAGGCCACTCTCAGCACAAATATCTTCATTTGGTCTTCCAGCTCTCTCCAGGGCAGCCCACCCCATTCTTCTTAGCTGAGCCTTCTCAAAGCATACACACAAAACACTTTATCTGACTTATTCTCAGCCAATTCTGCAACCCAGGGAGTGGCCTTATCCTCTCTCTTCTCATCAGGTTGATTTCTTGCTTGTTAATCTTCTATATCTCCATGTAGAATACCCTGGCATTTCTGCATCTACAGATACCAACCAACTAATTTTCATATGCAGCCTGTCTCCTGCTGGCTTGGTATTTTGGGGACTGCATAACAAGTTATTATTCATCAATCATAACTGAGTTCTTCCTCCAGTTGAAAACTCCCTACAGGCAATTCTGAAAACCAGGGCCTGCATCTTGGATGCAAAACATGAAGTCACTGATTAGCTCTGGCTCCAGATGGCCCTAGAAGTTCATGTTCTCAAACTAGAAAGTTATATTCACACATAATGAAATGTGCACTGTAGGAACCCTGTCTGGTTATGTTGGCTAGTTAGGGACACACACACTTATACATAATCTCTATATGCTATAAACCACATAAAAATGAACTGAAGGCTTTTAGTGCTTTATTATAGTATATATTAAGGTGTTGTAACACAGTGCCCAAAATACAGTGACTCAAGCAAGACAAAAACATATTTCTCTCACATGTAATAGTCCAGAACGGATATACAACCCCAGGTGGTTTTACTAGAAGATCTTACGTTCCTTCTGTTTTGTGGCTCTTAAATCTCCTATAGTAATGTCCATGCCTGCCTGGTCAGAGATAATTTGCCATGAGGTCTGAATTCCATTCCAATGAAAGAGAAAAGAAACAATAAATGGGCAAAATAAATTTTCGTTTTAAGATATTTGACCTGAAAGCTACACCTATCATCTCTGTTCATATTCCATAGCCTGGAACTTCATCAGATGGATGATATTAAGCTGCAAAGGAGGCTGGAATTCTAGGCTTTGGCTAGAATTCTAAGGTCTGGCTAGAAATTCACAAGTTCAAGTAAAACCCAGGAGAGAGGTTCTAGAAGTTCTAGAAAATAGTTCTACATTTTAGTATTTAAAGAGAAATAAATAAGAATGCATACTGATTTGTGGAACAAGGTGATGTTTGCTTCATAGAATGTTTGGGATAGTATTCCTTCTTTTCCTTTATTTTGGAAAAGGTTGAATAATATAGGTACTAGTTCCTCTTTAAAGGTTTGGTAGAATTCTGACGTGAAACCATCTGGTCCCAGGCTCGCTTTCCTTTTTAGGGAGATTTTGTATAGTTGATGCCATTTCAGAGGGAGGGGCAAGGGAAAGAAAACGGAAAAAAAAGGAACGAAAATAGTAACTAATTCTCACATAAATTAGATTCAATTTTGACTAAAGTACATTACTTAAACATTAATTTTTAATTCAACTTGTCAATATGTTGTTTACAATATTGCATCCTCATTTATAAGGGAAATATGTTTGTAATTTCCCTTTATAACAGTATATTTTTTCCAATTTCAGTATCAGGTGTATCCAGATCAAATAGAATGATTTTGAAATATTTCTTCTTTTTCTATTGTCTATAAGATTTGGCATGTTCTGTTTTTTGAAACTCTCTTTTACTTTTATTTATATAATATTAGTTGTCTATTTTTTGAGACTTTGAAAAAAAGAAGTTAACTGATGACTTCATACTGAGCCTCAGAGTTAAAACATTCTATAATAGACATACTCTTATTTGACAATGTGAACATTACTTTCTTGGCATTATTATTATTAATATTGCTTAATATTTTGATGCAGTAATTGTCTGTTTTCCTTTCTGAATGTATTTATCTTCGTTCATTCTTTACATGGTTTTTGTTTCTAGTCCTTATCTTAAACATTGTTATTGTTATTGAATTTTAAGCCTTCTAAATTCTGTGAAGGCAAAAAGTGGAAATCTAATTAACACATGTATATGTAAAAATAAAAAAAATAAAATATATACATATATATATATATATATGACAATACAGGCAGTGTGAAAGTAAAAGGATGAAAATAGATTCATCATGCAAACATTAATACTATATATCAGATAAAGTAGACTCCAGTGGAAAGAAAATTATGAGAAAAAAGGGGATATTTTATAATTATAAAAGAGTCATTTTTACCAAAAAGACACTGAAATCATAAATATGTATGTTCCAAACAACAGGTTTCTGAAATATGTGAAGCAAAACCTGATAAAAGTGAAAAAAATTGATAAACAAATCTGAAATTACATTTAGAGACTTTATCATTTCTTTTCTAATACTTGATAGAAAAACTAGACAGAAAATCAGCATGTATACAGAAGAACTCAATGACACCATCAGTAGGAACTGATCAACACATATAAAACACTGCACCCAACAACAGAACAGGACGCACATTACTTCCAAGTGTCCATGAAACGCTTACCATAATAAACCATGCTCTAGCTCATAAAATAAACATCAATAAATTTTTAAAAACTAAAGTCATACCCTGTGTGTTTTCTGAAATGAAAAACAATGAAATCAAACTAGAAATCAATAACAGGAAAATCTCCAAACACTTTGAAACTAAGCAACATACTTCTAAATAATCAATGAACCAAAAAGGGACTCTCGAGGGAAATCAAAATAAAGTGAACTAAATGAAAATGAAAATACAACAGATCGTAATTTATGGGGCCCAGCTGAAGCAGGACGGAGAAGGAAGCTTACAACATTAAAGGCAAACCATAGAAATGGGGAAAGGTTCAAATCAATAATCTAAGCTCCCACCTCAAGAAACTAGAACAAGAACAAATTAATTTTGAGGCTAGCAGAAGGAAAGGAATGATAAAATTTAAGCAGAATTCAAAAAAAAATCAAAAACAGAAAAATAGCAGAGAAAACTAATGGAACAAAGAGCTGGTATTTTGAAAAGATCAATCAAGTGGATAAACGTCTAACAAGAAAAAATAGAGAAGAAAGAGACTACCAATATCAGGAATAAACTAGGGGTTGTAACTATAGACATAGCAAATGACAAATGGTAATAAAAAACTTTACCCACATAAATTTGACAACTGTGATGAAACAGATCAACTCCTTGATAATTCAAACTACCACAACTCACACAATATGAAAACTTGACTAGTTCCATAGCTGTCTAAGAAACTGAAGTCATAACTTTCCATCTAAAAAATCGCCCAGGTGATTATACTGAAGAATTCTACTGAACACTAAAACAATTAACATCAATTGAGCACTTCCTAGTTTACCTTCAGAAGCTAGTATTATCCTGACACCAAAATCAGACAAAGATAGTACAAAGGAAACTACAAAGCAATAACATATATGAATATGATATAAATTTCTTTAACAAGATATTAGTACATAGAATTCAGTAATATGTAAAGAGAATTATACACTATGACCACGTAGGGCTTATTACAGAAATAAAGACTAGTTCAATATTCAAAAATTAATGTAACTCACTCTATTAAGTAGCTAGTTACGCTCTACTGAAATAAGGCAAGAAAAGGAAATAAAAAGTATACAGAATAAAAATAAAGAAATAAAACTGTCCTGTTTGCAAATGACATGATAATCTACATAGAATAGCCCAAGGACTCTACAAAAAAATTCCTAGAAATAATAAACGAGTTCAATAAGGTTGCAAAATGTAAAATAAACACATACAAAAAGTTTATATTTCCATATGCTAAAAGTGAACAACAAAAGTTCAATTATAATATCATTTAAAGTTTCCCAAAAGAATGAAATACTTAGGTATAAATCTAACAAAACATATATAGGACATGTGTGTTGAAAACTATACAACATTAATGAAAGAAATAAAGATCTAAATATACGGAAAGACACTTTGTATTCATGGATTGAAAGATTCAACATAGAAAAGCTATCTCACCCAAATTGATAGACAGGTTTAACACAAATCTCATCAAAATCTCAGTTAGTTGTTTTGTAGATACAGGTAAAATGCTTCAAAAAGTTATATGGAAATGCAAGAGAGCTAGACTAGCTTAAAAAAAAGTTTTATATAAAAAGAATAAAGTAGGGGAGGTCTGCCTGATTTCAAAATTCATTTAATAGCTTGAGTAATAGACCACATGATACAGGCAGAAGGACAGACACATAAATCAATAGAACAGAATAGAAATATCCAGAAATAGATCTGCTCAAATATGACCAGCTGATTTTTCACAAAGAACAAGAGTAATTCTATGGGAGAAAGATAGCTTTTTCAATAAATGGAAGCAACTGGACATCCATAGGCAAAAAAAAAAAAAAAAAAAAAGTTCCCTCATCTACATCTTACACCTTATATTAAAAAACTCAAAATGCATTATGCTGTTAAACGTAAAGTATAAAACTATAAGTATTTTAGGAAAAAAATTGAAAGAAATCTTTAGGACCTACGGCTAAGCCAAGAGTTCTTAGAATTAACACCAAAAGAATGATTCATAAAAGGAAAAACTGACAAATCGAACTCAAAGTCAAAAATTTTTGCTCTGTAAAAGACCTTATTCAGAAGATAAAAACATCAGCAACACAGTGAGAGAAAATACTTACAAGCCACGTGTCTGACAAAAGACTAGTATCTAAAACAAACAAGAACTCTCAAAGCTCAACAATAAGAAAAACAATCCTAGGAGGGAGGGCGACTGGTGGGATTTCACACACCAGGTGACTGGATGTGCACGACGTGAGGGTGTTCAGCACCCACCCTGGGTGAAGGGCTCAACTGCAACTTGAACTTTACCTCGGAATTGAAAACAATGTAACCTAAAAGTTTGTACCCTCATATTAATTTGAAATTTAAAAAAAAGAAAAGAAAGGATATAAAGATAAATTTCACTGAAGGGGATACAAGATGTCAACTAAGCATATGAAAAGTTGTTCAACATTATTAGCCATTAGGGAAATACAGATTGAAACCATGAGGCAATGAGATATTACATACCTATCAACATGGCTAAGACAAAAAAAGTGACAACAAGCCACCAGGAGGTGGCTCACGCCTGTAATCCCAGCGCTCTGGGAGGCCAAGGCAGGTGGATTGCCTGAGCTCATAGGTTCAAGACTAGCCTGAGCAAGAGTGAAATCCCATCTTTAAAAATAGCTGGGCATTGTGACTAGAGCCTGTAATCCCAGCTAATCTGGAGGATCGGTGTGTGCTCAAGAGTTTGAAGTTGATGTGAGCTATGACACCAGGGTACTCTACCAAGGGCAAAAAAGTGAGACTCTATGTCAAAAAAAAAAAAAAAGAAAAGAAAAAATAGTGACAACACCAAATTCTGGCAAGGATGCAAAAAAACAGGATCACTCACACATCTCTTGTGAGAAATTAAAGTGGTACTGCCACTCTGGAAAATAGTTTGGAGATTTCTTGAAAAACTGAATATGCAATTACCATAAGATTCAGCCATTGCACCCCTGGACCTTACCCCAGAGAAGTAAAGACTTGTGTTCACACAAAAACATGCACCTAAATATTTATAGCAGCTTCCTTCATAAAAGCAAAACACTGGAAACAATCTAGACATCCTCTGATGGGTGAAACATACCCTGGAGCATCTGTATCATGGGACACTACTTAGCAATAAAAAGGAATTAATTATCTATACATGTGACAACCTGAATGAATCTCCGGAGAATGATGCTGAGGGCAAATAGCCCTTCACAAAAGGATGGATGCTGTCTGATTCTATCATCTATGTGTCATTATTGACATGACGAAATTACAGAAAAGGAGAATGGATAAGTGTTTGCCAGGGGTTGGCGAGAGGCAGAACCAAGAGAGAAATGAGCATGACATTAAAAGGTCAATGGGAAGGATCTTTGCAGTAAGGGAAATATTCTGTCTTGATGCCATCAGTGGCAATGCCGGATCATGAGATTGCACTGTAGTTTTGTAAGATGTTGCCATTGGGGGAAATACGGTAAAAGGTGCATGGGATTTTTCTGTATTGTTTCTTAAAACCATATGCCAACCTACAATTGTCTCAAAAATGTTTGGAAGTTTAATTAAAACCATTACAAGGCCACTGCATTTCTCCAAACTAGAGATTAATCTGACTCTGCCCTCTGTTTTCTCCCTCTTGGGGAGTAAAAGGATGGGGAGGGAGAAGGTAGGAGGAGAAAAAATAGAGCAGTTAACTTAAGTTCTAACATCTCAACAATTACACTAAATATAAATAGTCTAAGTACAAAAATATATCAAGGCAGTTCCAGCCTTGGAGCTGGACGGTCCTGAATTTAAATCCTTGCTCTTCTTATGCCAGCTGTAAAACATTCAGTATGTCATTGATCCCCTCTAAGCCTCAATTCTCTAAAAGAGACATAATTAAATATACTCTAAAGCATCATCCTGAAGTTATAGAGAACATTTGCAACATGCACATAGGGTGCTTAGCAAATAAGTGCTTAGTAACTATTTCTACTGTGACCAACACCAGTGACCAAAGTCAACTCAGTCCACTTTGATTGATGGTATGTGGGTTCCTCCTCTATTAGATTGGAAATTCTGTGAGCAGCATTCTGGGACCTATTCAATTACTTTTCCCCAGAACATATCATATTCTTTCATATGGTAGAGGTCTCATAAATGCATGTTGGATTGAATTTGTGGAATAAAGTATTATATAGGGGGGACATGGGCCAAAAAAAATAAATGTGAGGCAGAAAAACTGAAGACTAATAAAGAAAGCTAAAACAACTTTGTTAAATGTAACCCACAGCATCTCAGCAGATATGAACAGCACGAGATTCCTACACCAGGCACAATTACTCCAAGTTCATGTATTAGAGCACGGCTGAAAGAGCACGGGCTGCATCTGAGGTCATTTTGTATTATCCCTCATAGAAAAAAGGCACTGTGGAAGAGACACTAGTGGTTTTCAAGAGTAAATCCAAAGCTGGTTTTCTTATTGATGAGGAGGACCTTACACTCTTGTTGAACATCATTTTTAAAAGGTCTGCAGGGCACTGATGCAGCAGCCAGGTGTCAGTTTGCTGAAGATGTGATCACCAATAACAAGGCCTTGGACTGAATTAACCTGCTGGAAGAAATTAGGGTCCACTGCTTTTCCAAGGTATTCCAAGCTGCTTCTTCCATTTTTCAATATTTGGAGATAAAGCAGAAATTACTAGAAAATAGTTGAGAAACTGGGAGATTGACTAGGGCTATTGCCCAGAAGAACTAAGTTGCCAAGATAAACCTGGAGTAAGAAGAAGTTGTTGCTAATGTTCAGTGAATCTTTAACTGAAAGACCATTGGGTTCAGCAACTTAAAAGAGCTTTTATAACAAGATCCTTCTTTGCATGTTAGTTTCTCAGAGCAGGGGTCACTCTCTGGTTTGCTGCCATGTTGCTAGTGCCTGGAACATACCCTACACTCAGTAAATATTTACTGAATGAGAGAAGCGTCTGCCTTTATTATCCTCAAGTGCTGTGGGATACTGATTGCTGCACTAAATGTGGTCTACCTTTGTTTTTGTTAGATCCAGTCCCAGGACTAAAGCTACCTTTGTTTTTGTTAGATCCAGTCCCAGGACTAAAGCTTTCATATGGGTCTAAAACCTCCCTCCATGATACCTAAGCAAACACAGGTGCAAAGGAAATGCATATGCTTCTTCCAAATTCCTCCTGGCAGGGAGAGAAGACTGGACAGGTGGTTCCCCATCCAGATGTTCTCTCTGCCATGGCCAGACTGAGTCCTGAGGAGATGTGCTGGCTTGAGAAGATACTCACCTGAGATGTAATTCCATCCCCTCTCTCTGTAACCAGTTGTGTGGCCCAATGGGCGTTCCCTCCTCACTTCACCACACCATTTACCCAGCAGGGACGGGGACAAAAGCAGCAGCAGTACATATTAGCAGAGGCAGAGGACGAAGGTGTAAGCTCCTGTTCTGTTACTATCCCTCTGAGCCTCAGTTTCCTCATGTGTACGGTAAGGATAAAACCATAAGTATTTATATTGTAGGGTTATTATGAGAAATAACAGAAAACCTGTGAGCCACCCAGCACCCTCCTGAAAGGTAGCAGGAAGAAGAAAATAATTTCAATGAATGGTTCTGGGTCAACTGGACATCCTTTCAGGAGAAAAAAAATGAACCTTGGTCTCTGCCTCCCACCATAAGTGTAAGTCAGTTCTGGACAAATCACAGACCTAAATAAGAAAGTTCAAACTGCTATGCTTCTAGAAAAAAACATAGGAGAATATCTTCATGAGTTTGAAGCAGGCAAAGATTTCTTTAACAGGGTACAAACAAAACGGATAAAATCGGTCTTCAGAAAAATCAAGAACTTATAATCATCAAAAGGTAAAAACCAAGCCATAGATAGGGAAAAGGTATCTATAACATACATATATTTACATCCATTAAGAACTCTTATAAGTTAATAAGAAAAAGAGAGAAAACACAACCTTGAAAACTGGGGAAAGGATTTGAAAAGGTGCTTCATCAAAGAGGCTATGTGGGGTCCCAGAAGTACAAAAGCAGAGGCACAGCACGTGAGTGACCAGAACACAGTCATGTGCTACGTAATGACATTTCAGTAAGGGACGCTGGTCCCATGAAACTACAATGGAGCTGAGAAAGTCCAATTGCTTCGTGATACTGCAGATGTTGTAACATCATAGCACAATGCACTGGCTTTTCTCTATTTAGATACACAAATTACTACCATTGTCTCACAACTGCCTGCAGCTTTCAGTACAGTCGCACTGCGTGGTTTGCAGCCTCTGAGCGATCAGCTGTACCACATAGCCCTGGTGTGTAGTGGCTGTCCCACCAAGGTTTATGTAAGTGCATGCTATGATGTTTACAGAAGGCTGAAATCATCTATGGACACATTTTCTCAGAATGTGTTCCTGTCACTAAGAGATGCTGCTATACCTGAAATAAGAAAATGTAACAGAAGTGCTGAAATTAAAATGTTTGACAATACTAGGTTTTAGAGAGAATGCAGGGCCTCCATAATTCCCACACATGGCTAATGTGAAGTTGGAAAAGTGTCAGATCTTACTATGAAGCTGAAACCCCTATGCCTCACACTACACAACAGCCATTCTTCTTCTGGATATTTATGATACACGCCCAACAGAGATGGATTAACACATTTACAAAAGACACATATCAGAATATTTGCCACAGCTTTGTCCCTAACAGCCAAGCAGTGGAAACAACCCATGTGTCTACCAATAGCAGAACAGACAAATGGTGGTATATCTATGCAGTGAAATACTACACGGCCATGAAAAATAATACCAGGCCATTGAAATATGCCAGGACATGGGTGAGTCAAACAGAAGAAGGCAGACACCAGACTGTATCTTAAGTAATTCCATTTCCATCAAGTTCAAGTGTCAAAAGTAATCTACCGCAATAGAAGTGAGACTACTGGTTACCCTGGTGAGGCAGCTGGAGGCAGCAGCAGGACAGGCAGGAGCCTTCCGAATCTCTGGGCATATTCTGTCTTAATCTGGATGGTGGTTATGGGGATGTTCACATGTGCAAAAATGCATCAGGCTACTCACAGCTTATGTGTATTCTATTGCATGTATGTAATACCCCATTAAGCATAGTAAAAAAATCCACTAACCACAGTACAAGATTCTTAGTAATCGTTCAAAAAGTTTGTAATCTGCCATTTTTCTTAATTTTGCCATCATGATGATAGATTTTTCTTCAAACATACCCCCTGCTCCCAATTTTCTCTAGAAACACTGCAGAGGCAATACAATTATTTTCAAGCTAAAAATAGCTTTTGTGTCCCCTTTTGTCTCAGAAAATATGTATTAAACTCAAAGATGCTTTCATGTCAAATGACCACTCCTGCTGGTTTTACCTGGCCAGATCCTCAGCAAAATGTACAGTACAATCACTCCAGCCCCCAAGATGGGGCAAGAGAGCCGATTTTCAGATGCCTTGAATGACCTGGAACACCAGAAGCTGTTCGCTTTAACCTCATGGGCGCTCATCTTCCTCAGAGTCTTTTACAACATGAGAAAATCTCCCCTGAATGTTTCTTGTATTCAGAGAAGACAATCTGATTGCAGTCCACACAAATGGAGCAGCTTCTCCAGAGATGAGCCATCTGTACACTGGCAGCAGGGCTCTACCTTAGAATCCGCAAACTAATTAAGGAGGGTTGGGGTGGAGATGTACTCGGTCCCACCTGACTCATCAGCATTTCACTTCTTACTAATTCACGACTTGACTTTGGGTTAACCTTGAATGTTTACAGGATAAATGGACTGGGCTTTGGAGAGAGAGGGTGTGGAGAATGCAAAATAAAACATTAAACACAGCAGTGTGCCAATTCTAACTTCCAAACAGAAAAGGAATTGGAAGAGGTCGATATGCTAGTTTACACATCTCATCATACACTGTTCAGAATAAGCAAATCAAACCCTCCAGATTCCCACTTCGGTCAATGCTCGTGGGATCGGCATCAGCATGTGGGATAGAAGTCAGCAGGTGGACGTCCGGCCTAATACCTGAACAGTAATTCACTTCAGAAGTTGTCCATTCTCCAACAGACATACGAAAAATGTTCACGGTCACTAATGATCAGAGAAATGCAAATCTAAACCACAATGAGATATCACCTAACCCAAGTGAGAACAGCTTTTATCAAAAAGTCTGCAAACAATAGAAGCTGGCATGCATGCAGAGAGAAAGGAACACTTGTACACTGTTGGTGGGACTGCAAACTAGTACAATCTCTATGGAAAATAATATAGAGATAGCTCAAAGAACTAAAAGTTACAGAAATCCCATTACTGAGTATTTACTCAAAGGAAAAATAAGTCATTGTCTCTTTTGATACACCTGCACTAGAATGTTCATTGCGGTACAGTTCACGATACCAAAGACAATGTAATCAACCCAAGGCCCATCCGTTCATCAGTGGGTTAACAAAATGTGGCATATGTATACCATGGAGCACTATTTATCCACAAAGAAATGAAGTACTATCTTTTGCCATAAACTGGATGAAATTAGAAACAATTCTTCTAGGTGAATTATCGTAAGATTGGAAAGAATAAACACCACACGTACTCACTATTAGTAAATTGGAAGTAACTGATCAACACTTATGTTCACAGATGGAAGTCAAACTCAACAGAAATCAAGCAGGTGGGATGGGGAGGAGAGGATGGGTGACATCACCTCTATTGGGCACATTGTACATTGCCTGGGTGATAGGCACACTTATAACTTTGACTCAAGCACTACAAAAATAATCCATGTAATTGAAACATTTGTAACCCGTAATATCCTGAAATTTTTAAAAAATGTACAATTCAAATACAAAGTTGTCCATTGTTAGAAATAGACACATGATTATATTCCGCAAAGATACCACTCTGTCAATGCCAGAGTCAAAAATTATACAGTATTAGTAAATGCCTGTGAATTTGCAAAGTGAGTCAACCTCATATTAACCAAAATTGGTGAAAAATGTCTGTTTCGATCTACAGCAGATCACAATTGATATTATGAAAGCCAGCTGATTGCCTGACATATAGTCAAGTTATGCCAGATCGTGGACCCAAACACTCATGGGCTGAACGCTGCATCCCATGACACTCATCGCAGGTCTTCTATCAAAATAAAGAAACAATATGTAAACTGTGTTATGCATGGCTGTAAAATATCAACAGTAGCCAATATGGAGATTCTAGAACATAAGAAGCAAGGCCAGAACTAGAGTGGGGACTTGGAAAAGGGAGCCAAAGGGAGCCACCTTCTCCCTTTGTGCTCTGAACAGAGCCCGGACAACTTCTCCCTGTGGTTGTCAAACATAGACATTCTCCGAGGCTTTTCTGGCTTCAAACTCACGAAATGATCCTTGAAATTATATTATCAAGAGAAATTTTCCATCATTGCTTATTTTGATATAATTTCAATAAACGTACAGTATGTGAAATTATTTCTTCATTTCATCCTGGTTCTGAAAATGAAATTCAATTTATGAACCAGTCTGTGGAACTCCAGCTGAGCACAACACACCAGCAGCATATTGCAAGCCATAAAACCAGGTTCCCAGCAGAGAGCAAATAACCCTTTAGGGCCAAGGTGGTCTTCAAGTTCATCTCCAGTGGGTTGAATCACGGACTTTGGATTCTTAGTCAATAGTGGTAACTCACATGCCCTGTTTTTCAGATCTGTTTTATGATTCCTGAGAGGAAGGAGCAGGAGAAGCTTCCTGCAAAACTCCTGAGAGTCAAATCCCATCAACACTTCTGTGAGCTCCAAGCTGGGACCTGTGGGCCAACCAGGAGCCGTGAGTGTGAGGGGCCAGCAATGCTGTTGGCTCCGGGGAATGTTCCTGAAAGTTCTGGATGGGAGAAGATGAGAGAGCTGTCTGTAGGATACACGTCAGCATGATGGTCTCAGTTGATAAGTTGTTGATGACTTAAAAACATCATGAAATATTTCAGATGTATGGAGGTATAATGAATAGCCTGTATACACTCACCCCTCAAATTAAGAAATAGATATTATCAAAAGTCACCCCTGCTTTTCCCCAGTGACATTCCCTCCTCGGGTGACCGCCTTCCTGAATCTAATGTTTATCCATCCCAGCATCTACTTTTGTACTTAAATACATTTCCTTTAGCAATCTGGAGTATCATTTTGCATGTTGTTAAATGTTTACAAATGGTATTATTCTGTTTGCACACTGCTTCTTCTGCTCGAGATTTTAATTGAGATTCGTTCGTGTTAAAACAGGGAGCTCCCATTCTTTCCTTTTCACTGCTGGGTAATGTAAACAGACAGACTCTTACCCTCTTTCTGCTTCTTTTCCCCTCTACTTTCAGAACGTCAGTACCAGGCAGTGCTGCTTTTACCATGGGATGAGAATAAAGAGGGACCAGGGCATGCATGCTCCCCAGGCCTGGGCTCCCACGTCCTCCCTCCTCAGAAGGAGGTGCTGAGTCAGAGACCTGACATCCTTCTGGCGGCCTCTCCCACCGTCCCTCAGCCTCTCCCATGTCGCCCTCGCAGGGCTGTCTTTTCTTGAATCTTGTGGGGTGCACGCACCCAGGCCTCCTCTCTTGTCCTAATCCAAGCCCCGCCCCCACTCATCACCATGGGTAAAGCCCCAGGCCAGGCTGCACCACCTCATGCTCCTATTATGTTACTTTGCAAGACTAGACCAGCTCTAGCCTCCCCACCAGAGGGGCTTCGGAAAACAGAAGCCTGAGCCCTATCATTCCCTTTCCTGCCCTGTATTCTGTCTGTCAGCAGCTTCGCCTGTCTCCAGGATGAAATCAGAACCCCTAAGTGTGACACAGACGATTCCTTGCAATCCGATCCTCGCCCATCTGGCCGGTCTGGTCTCCTAGGAGTGTGGACGTTCTGCGGACTGCCTGCACGCGTGTCACCCGCACATGGTTTCTGCTGCCTGTGCTCCCTCGCCTACTTTCTCTGCCTGGTCCTCAGGACTCATCTGAGCAGCCTCTGGAGGCCTTTCCTGACCGGATCCCCCCACTCCCCCTCGGTGGCCCTGCCGCCACTCTCCCACCGCCTGGAACGCACCCTTCATCTCTCTTCCTCCCCACACAGAGGAGGGCCTGGGCCATGAGGCCACACCTAAGATCTGTATTCCCAGCACTCAGCTCACCTGTCCACACCTGGAGGAATTGAGTGTCAGGCCACATATGTCGTGAGGGGCCCTGAAGGGTTAATGATCTCATTACTGGAAGCACTAAATACCCAGAAGCCAGTACGCTGAACATGTGGCTTTTCCACTCCCCGAAGTTCATCCTTTTGTGCCAGAAATACTTTTATTTAGTAATTTATATAGAACCTTTTCTAAAACCATCACGTGCCAGCTGGAATTTGGGTGCTGCCCTCCCACTTGGATGTGCTGTTTACAACCATTTATTCTCATAGGTTCACGCCTGCGCTCTGCGGTTGTTAAATATTTCCATTGTCTCTCCTAATTCTTTGTCTTCTTGAATTTTTATTTTTATTTTTTAACTTTTATTTATTTATTTATTTATTTATTTATTTATTTATTTATTTATTTGAGACAGAGCCTCAAGCTGTCACCCTGGATAGAGTGCTGTGGTATCACAGCTCACAGCAACCTCCAATTCCTGGGCTCAAGCGAGTCTCCTGCCTCCGCCTCCCAAGTAGCTGGAACTACAGGTGCCTGCCACAACGCCCGGCCATTTTTTGGTTGCAGCCGTCATTGCTGTTTGGCGGGTCTGGGCTTGATTCAAACCTGCAAGCACAGGTATACGTGGCTGGTGCCTTAGCCCGTTGAGCCACAGGTGCCAAGCTTATCTTCTTGAATTTTTAAAGTGAGCAATAAGCTGTTCCCAGCACTTCTGGATCCTCCACACACCGCGCGTGCATTCTCACGTAGTGAAATCCACACTGGGGTTTGTCCCTCCGTGGGCGGGGCCCACATGGCTCAGCTGTCACATGGACACTTGATGTTCCTCTGGTCTCTTCTGTCATTTCCCAGCGGACAAGGCCAGGTCCTGTGTTTGCACCACACCTCCTGCAGTGCCATGCAGAGCTGTCAAGGCAGCTGGGGAAAGCCACCTCCCTCTGTGTAGGGGCGGGTCCATCCACCGTCCTGACCTCCTCTCCTCCCGCCTCTGCCCAGCAGAGCCTCTCACACGCTGCTGCAGGTCATGCTGCTGGGATTGACCTGAGGATGGGGCTACAAGTTGCATTAACTGCAGTATCAGAGCAACAGCTCAATGGCTTAAAAATCCAACCAACCAGCCAAGCAACCTCCCCTTGTATCTGGCCACGTCAGGATATTTTATATAACACTTAATCCAGAGTGGGTATCCTTCCTAAGCAAACCAGGAATAGTCTCCCTAGAGTTTACTCGCAGCTTCTGGTCGTGCTCAACATATTTGCTGGAAATTCTACTGAAATTAGACCTTCACACATTTCAGAGAAAATGAAGATTACATTATAAACAATAAACAATGTAGAATTAGACAGTTCTAGTCCTTTTCTATTTTCCCTCCAGCTTATAAGGAATTAGACCGTCTGAAGGTTACACATTCCCCGTGAATAGTGTTTGCTCTTACCAGTAAATGCCATGTTTTCAGACAGCACCTCCATCATTGCCCCCAACAATCTACATTTGTCCTTTGAGCAAAGCCACACACAAAAGAAAAATTTCCCTTCCTACTCAACAGTTCTCTTGGCCAGCAAGAATTGCTTCCAGAATAAAGCAAGCCACCCTCTCAATTTTTAAGTGGGTAAGACTTGCCCCTAGATGAAAACACACTAGGATTGGAGCCTACATTTCTAATTTCAGCATTTATTTGCAACAGGAGGAAAACCGAAATGAATTTTCCACTTTACTTCATTGGCAAACTATTTTTCACTTTGCTGAATGTTCAAGGCCTGGTGATAAATGACAAATAATGAGCTGCTGGTGCACTCAGTACATGGTTGAAAGCCCTGAGACACTACTGTAATGAGCACAGTCATGCACCCCTTCTCCCCACAAAGCCAGCACGTCCATCCCTGACTCACAAAGGCTGTCGGTGCCACTACAGAGTGTTGGTCTCAAACCAGAGCCATGGGCATCACCAAAAGATGTACCTCCTCACTGAGGAAGGGACACCAGCTCTTTGGTGGCAGCCAAGACATCAGGCCATCTGCACCAAGGCACCTGCTCTTCTGTAGCAGGGTCAGCCACTGCTTTCTGAAAGGGCCAGAGAGTCAACATCGTGAGCTGTGCAGGCCACACTCTCTCTGTCACAACCACTCAGCTGTCCCTATAGCACAAGACCCACCACAAGATGCCACATAAAGGAACAGGCAGGGCCACTTGCACCAGAACTTTATTTCTAGATGTTGAAATGTAGATTTCATGTAGTTTTCAAATATCATGAAAGATTATGCTTCTTTTTTTTTAATTTTTTTTTTATTAAATCATAGCTGTGTACATTAATGCAATCATGGGGTACAATGTGCTGGTTTTATATACAATTTGAAATATTTTCATCGAACTGGTTAACATAGCTTTAATGGCATTTTCTTAGTTTTTG
The DNA here is from genome assembly GCA_963574655.1 of Perodicticus potto. Taxonomy (NCBI): domain Eukaryota; kingdom Metazoa; phylum Chordata; class Mammalia; order Primates; family Lorisidae; genus Perodicticus; species Perodicticus potto. The sequence continues at coordinate 17,619 of CAUYRH010006782.1, forward strand.
TGTTCAGACATTTATACTCTATATTTAGTAAGTTTCATCCACCAATTACTCTCCCTCCACCCATCCTCCCCCTCCCCTCCCCTCCCTATCTCCTTTCCCCACATTCTTGTGCTGTAGTTGGGTTATAGCTTTCATATGAAAGCAATAAATTAGTTTCATAGTAGAGCTGAGTACATTGGAGCGGCGCCTGTGGCTCATCGAGTAGGGCTCCGGCCCCATATACCAAATGTGATGGGTTCAAACCCAGCCTCAATCAAACTGCAAAACAGAAAAATAGCCGGGTGCTGTGGTGGGTGCCTGTGGTCCCAGCTACTTGGGAGGCTGAGGCAAGAGAATCGCCTAAGCCCAGGAGTTGGAGGTTGCTGTGAGCTGTGTGACACCATGGCACTCTACCAAGGGCAATAAAGTGAGGCTCTATCTCTACAAAAAAAAAAAAAAAAAAAGTACATTGGATACTTTTTCTTCCATTCTTGAGATACTTTCCTAAGAAGAATATGTTCCAGCTCCATCCATTTAAACATGAAAGAGGTAAAGTCTCCATCTTTCTTTAAGGTTGCATAATATTCCATGGTGTACATGTACCACAAATTATTAATCCATTCGTGGGCCGATGGGCACTTGGGCTTTTTCCATGATTTAGAAATTATGAATTTGGCTGCAATAAACATTCTGATACAGATATCTTTGTTATAATGTGATTTTTGGTCTTCTGGATATATACCTACTAGAGGAATTACAGGGGCGAATGGTAGGTCTATTTTTAGAGCTCTAAGTATTCTCCAAATATCTTTCCAAAAGGACTGTATTAGTTTGCATTCCCACTAGCAATGTAGAAGTGTTCCCTTTTCTCCACATCCACACCAACATCTCCATTTTTGGGATTTTGTGATGTGGGCTAATCTTACTAGAGTTAGATGATATCTCAAAGTAGTTTTGATTTGCATTTCTCTGATGATTAAGGATGATGAGCATTTTTTCATGTGTCTGTAGGCTGTGCATCTCTCTTCTTCAGAAAAGTTTCTCTTCAGGTCTTTTGCCCACCCTGAGATGGGATCACTTGGTTTTTTCTGGCAAACACGTTTGAGTTCTCTGTGTATTCTGGTTATTAAACCTTTGTTGGAGGCATAACCTGAAAATATTTTCTCCCATTCCGAGGGCTGTCTGCTTGCTTTGTTGTGTTCTTGGCTGTGCAGAAGCTTTTTAGTTTGAACAAGTCCCAGTGGTATATTTTTGATGCTGCTTCAGTTGCCGGGGGGTGTCCTCCTCATAAATATTTGCCCAGGCCGATGCCTTCAAAAGTTTTCCTGCATTTTCTTCTAGCATTTTTATTGTTTCATGTCTTAAGTTTAAATCTTTAATCCAGTGAGAGTCTATCTTGGTTAATGGTGAAAGGTGTGGGTCCAGTTTCAGCCTTCTACAGGTCGCCAGCCAGTTCTCCCAGCACCATTTGTTAAATAGGGAATCTTTTCCCCACTGAATGTTTTGAATTGGCTTGTCAAAGATCAAATAAATGGTAAGTAGCTGGGTTCATCTCTTGGTTCTCTATTCTGTTCCATACATCTACCTCTCTGTTTCTGTGCCAGTACCATGCTGTTTTGATCACTATTGATTTATAGAATAGTCTGAAGTCTGGTAGTGTAACTCCTCCTGCTTTGTTTTTATTTCTGAGTAATGTCTTGGCTATTCGAGGTTTTTTCTGATTCCATATAAAACGATGTATTATTTTTTCTAGATCTTTGAAATATGACAATGGAGCTTTAATAGGGATTGCATTAAAATTATATATTGCCTTGAGTAATATAGACATTTTGACAATGTTGATTCTTCCCAATCATGAGCATGGTATGTTTCTCCATTTGTTAACATCTTTAGCTATTTCTTTTCTTAGAGTTTCATAGTTCTCTTTGTAGAGATCTTTCACATCCTTTGTCAGGTAAACTCCCAAATATTTCATCTTCTTTGGCACCACTGTAAATGGAATAGAGTCCTTGACTATTTTTTCAGCTTGGCAATTGTTGGTATATATAAAGGCTACAGATTTATGAGTATTGATTTTGCAACCTGAGACACTGCTGTATTCCCTGATCACTTCTAAGAGTTTTGTAGTAGAATCCTTGGTATTTTCCAGATATACAATCATATCATCTACTAAGAGTGAAAGTTTGATCTCTTTTGACCCTATATGGATACCCTTGATTGCCTTTTCTTCCCTAACTGCAATGGCTAAAACTTCCATTACAATGTTAAAGAGCAGTGGAGACAATGGGCAACCTTGCCTGGTTCCTGATCTGAGTGGAAATGATTTCAATTTAACTCCATTCAATATGATATTGGCTGTAGGTTTACTGTAGATTAACTCTATCAGTTTAAGAAATGTCCCTTCTATACCCATTTTCTTAAGTGCTCTGATTATAAAGTGATGCTAGATATTATCAAAAGCTTTTTCTGCATCAATTGAGAGAATCATATGGTCTTTGTTTTTTAATTTGTTTATGTGCTGAATTATATTTATAGATTTACATATATTAAACCAGCCTTGAGACCTTGGGATAAAACCCACTTGGTCATGGTGTATAATTTGTTTAATGTATTGCTGGGTTCTGTTTGCTAAGATCTTGTTGAATATTTTTGCATCAATATTCATTAGTGATATTGGTCTATAATTTTCTTTTCTTGTTGAGTCTTTTCCTGGTTTTGAGATCAAGGTGATGTTTACTTCATAGAATGTGTTGGGTAGTATTCCTTCTTTTTCTATATTTTAGAAAAGTTGAGTAATATACAAAATCTCCCTAAAAAGAAGAGCCCAGGCCCAGATGGCTTCACGTTAGAATTCTACCAAACCTTTAAGGACGAATTAGTACCTATGCTTCTATTTTTTTAACCACTTAAAAATGTGGAAAATATTCTTAGCTCACAGTCCTATAAAAACAGTCACTATGATGTTCTAGTAGCTACTGGTCCTACAAAGCCCATGTTCCCCCCTCCCTTGACTTCCTCTCTCCTTCAACAGCCTCCCTTGTGGAGGAAACTCAACTCTGGGTCTATAATTTCAGACGTGCGCACGAGCCCGTGGATGTTCCCTTGCTTCCTGACACTGCTTTGTGCCTGACTGCTCTCCAAGAGGAGGTCAGAGTGGACAAAATATTGAGTCACCATGCACAAAAGTATCAGAACAGCCAGGGAAAAAGAAATCAGGAGATGTTCTGGAAGAAAGAATCTTTGAAAAATGCACCAAGAATATAATTGATAGTCTGCCACGGGTTCCAAAGCGTGGGCCCTCACCCGCTAATTAATCTTAACGGTGGTGCTGCCTGCTTCTGCTCTTGGTATCACGATGAAAATTCATGACACATTTCATTCAGGCACATGTGAGGCTTGAATACCTTAGGAGGGAGAGAGCCGGTCCATGGAGATGAAATAGCAAAGCGGCCAGCGCGCTAGAGCTCTGCAGTGAACAGAGGAGAGTGTGGGTGTGAAATTGTAGGCAATTACATTTTATCACTGCTGCACAAGTTCCTGCTGAATTCATTAAAATTTGCTCTCAGGATGGGGTTGCAGGACTGGGGAATTTTGGTGGTCTCAATGGGGTTGCAGGATTGGGGAGTTTTGGTGTCTCGATGACAGAAAGGAAAGCCGATTTGCACACTCTGTGCAGCGGGAGCCACAGGATGTCCCTGGTGCAATGAGGCTTGGATGTCCGTGGTGCAATGAGGCTTGGATATGACAGAGAAACGTTCCCTCCTAGAATGGCAGCTACAAATTAAAAAGGGGACTCACTCTCAGAAACAGCGTCTGTGTTCCAAGCAGAGCCAAGGGCAGGAACAGAGGCCAGGCAAACAGCAGGCAGATGTGTGCCCAACAGAGAGGAGAGGCTCCTCAGCCTGGGCCCGGGGCCTTCTAAGCCCCATCAACACCTCCAGACAGGAGTGCCAGGGAGACAGGGGAGGTGTAAATTTGGAAGTTAAGCAAGAAAGATCTCCCACTGAGAACTGAATTATGGAGGTAAAAGCTGTGACCCGGAAGGTCCCCTGATTAGACAACAGTGAAGGAATAGGTTGGGCCTGGCACAAGGCTCCATTTTCCACAGCTGAACAGCCAGAAGGCCCCCACCCCAGCTAAGGTGTTGACTGCTTCCTCTCCCCTCTGCCCCAACAGGAGGCTGCCTCGAGGAGGGGCAGGCCCAGCAGCTTCCTGCCAGTGTTGGTTTATCCAGAATCTGTCGGCACAGCCCCACGGGCCCTGAGGCAGGGAGCAGAGTGGGGCCCTCTCCTCACTGTGTGCACACTCGCGCCGGCACCCACCAACTGCCCAGATCAAGGAGGACTTGTCCGTCACCCTCCTCCCCTGGAGGAAACTCGACTCCTGTCTGTAATTTAAGACATGCACACGATGCCCATCTAGTCATGGGGACCTTCCTGGCCACTGCCCAGAACAGACAGCCATTGCCAAGACCCAGGGATCGGCTGAGGAACGGAGCTCGCCTACCACACAGGCAATGAGAGACATTCGCACCACAGTCCCCAACTCTGCAGAGAAAGACCTACTGGAGTCCTAGGCAGGCCAGATGGAACTCCCAGCTCTGCTACTTGCGACCTGTGCCACCCCAGGGCAGCCTAAGCAACCTTGCTGATATGCACATTGTCCCACCTGTCAAACAGGCACAAAGCAATCTGCAGAGGCTCACTTAGCTGTGACTGTCCCTTCCCTGGTACAGGACTATTTCAGATGCTGAGACATATGCAGTCTTAATGAGCATCCATCATGAGGCTGCAGACAATTCTGTCACCTGCTGCTGAGAGGCCCATAACCCATGTGGTAATCAGCACTGCCCAGGGAACAAAGCCTACAGAGGCCCCTGACCAGTGCAGCTAAACCATCAGGAGTGGCTCTCCTTTTACAACATATAAACATGCCTTACTCGTCTGTCAGCACGAGGCTTCCTTTACACACAACACAGAAACTGCAGTTCCCCAGGGGTCTGCGCCTCACTTGCAGTGGTGGACTGCACCCAGCACTCACGGGCTGGGGAGACACATGTGTGTGCCTCCTTCCTGATGTCATGTTCACTAGCACCACGTCAATAACATGGAACAAGCCATGATGGGAGCATTTATACCACAGGAAGCAGCAAATACTACAACTCAGGGAAAACCGCTGCCCCCAGCCCAGCTGGTCGTGCTCAGAGATTGGCCAGCACATGCCGGATGTGTCCACACCCTACTATGATCTCACAGGGAAGGTTGATCCGTAACATGACAGTGTGAGGCCAAACGGGAGCCCCTGGTCCACAGCATGCCTGCCTCCCGCCCCCTACTGCATCTGGTCCAGGGCAGGATAGACCCTGAGGTCGAGGGGCAGTGAAACGGACCCCGGGCAGCACAGGTGGGCCCTGCCTTGGATCAGCCAGGAGACTTATGAGGCCAAATGCAACCAGGCTCACTGGTGGTACAACTGTGGGGATGAAGGGCTCTGCCCCCTCCGTCTTATTTTCCATCTATAACAGAAGAACACTCATAGTTACTCTTTTGGAAGGCTGTTTTGAGGATACCAAACTCAAACCAATGGTCAAAACTAAAAACGTTCAGCCACAGCCTGGCTCTTCGAGGGGGACGTAGTCTTGTCCCAGCAGCATGGAGGCCAAGTCCTGTTGGATTTTGCATCCCAGGCACCCACCCAATTCCCAGCTCACTGGTGGTACACACCAGTGTTTGTTGCTAAAGCCTCCTTGCTTAGCAAAGAAACTGTAGCCCCACAAAGGACTTTCTCAAGGTCTCAGAATATGTCAGAGACAAATTAAGATTAGAAGTGAAGAAAGACAATGACCAGGCGATGGCTAGCACCCAAAGCACTCCCCAAGGGCTAGGTGCCAGGCTAAGGCCATGGCAAGTGTCACTGTAACCAGCCTTCAAGGCATGACTTAGGCACAGGATTATTCCCATCGTTCTGTGAGGGTAGTAAGTGATTCTGTCGAGATCCCACAGCTGGAGAGCTGAGAGCTGGGAGTCACCCCATGCTCCAGACATCCAAACCTCATGAATTCCCCCTGAGGAAAGAGGTGATGGGTGGCGGAGAGAAGTGACCAGCCAGATGTGGGACTGCAGACATAGGGCCACATGCTCTCAAAGCACTGTCTTCAGCACAAATTCCCTGATTGAAACCATGGCAACCTCCTCTATCTCCCAAGGAGTGGCAGCCTTGTTCTGCAGTCACGCTGGCATCGAAGGTTAGCTTTGTACTTCCTCTGCCTTCCTCGTGTGCAGTGTGACTGCCAGGCACCCTGCACCACCCACCCACTCCCCAAGGCATCAATCAAATATTAAAACGAGGACCGTTCTGTGTGACGCAACTGTGAATCTAAGAATAAGGCTCTAGACCTGGGATATATATATATATATTACTCTTGTACATCCATCAATTTTCGTCACTCCCTGTAGAAACGAGACACTTGTGGGAGCACCACGCTCCATGTTAGGAAATGTATTGCATCATTAGCATCTGGAAAACTGGCCTGTTTCCAGCCAAGCAGGAAACTTCTTGGCACTCAGTGGTCTGGGGCTCTGTGCTGTGGCAGCTTGAGGTGCTTCAAAGCTCTTTGTCATTGGAGCAAATTAGAAACAGAAAACAAAGGGACCGAAAGAGCAATCCTGCTGCGAGTGCTCTCCGTCAGCCTGTGCTGTGGCCCTGCGAACAGCTTCCTCTCTAAAAGCTCCCCACCTTGGTCCCAGTTTCCCTCTACCCCCATCATTGTTTTGAAACTGAGCAAACTCCCTTTCTGAGGCGCCTGCACCCTGGGAACAAAGGCACCTGGCACCGTGTGACCAGCCCCTAGGGTGGGATTGTTAACATAAATCCTGCTCCTCAGAGCTCCGGCATTTCAATGCCCACCTAAGCGCCACTGCCCTGAAGGCCTCGGTACATTTCCAAACTGATCAATGGTCACTAGTTACGAGTTTGTCCCCGCAGTTCTGAGAAGGACTCAATGGACTCACCAAGTGGCCAGGTGGGGTGGGAGCAGTAGGCTTAGGGGCCAGGATGCCTGGATTCCAGGCCCGAGTCAGGCCCTTATGTAACGATGACCTTGGGTATATTATTTCTCCTCATTCCAATCGGGTTTCTTCACCTGTTAAACATTTGGGATCATGATACCCATGGAATGGGGTCATGAAATAGAGCTAATAGAAATATCTGGCTGGAAAGGCAGCAGGCCAGCAAGTGATGAGGACATGACTTCCTAAGGTGACAAATGTCCACTGAGGGTCCCCTGTGTGTCTGGCACTGTGCTGAGCGCTGGAGGCAAAACAGGAAGACAGCAGGCCTTCAGGGCACAAGAGAGAAAAACATGAGGAATTACTGTCAAGTTCCAGTAAGTGCTATGATGGAAAGAGAGGGGCTGAAGGGAAGGAGGCCAGGGCGGCCTCTGTGAGGAGCCGGCTGCAGTGGGAGAAGGAAGAGGCTGGCAACAGGCACCCTACCACCTTGGACCAGGAAGGACCTGGGTGAGCCCCAGGATGGGAAAGAGAACAGTGAAGGTGACAACTGTCTGTGTGGGGCAGTGACATAGATACCCAGGGGTGCTGACTGTCAGGAGAAGCAGTTTTGCTGGTGTGTGGAGGATGGGCCAGCGAGGGGCAGGAGTAGAGGCAGAGAGACCAGGTAGGACTTGGTGCTGGCACCTGCAGGGAAGATGGGGGTGGAGGGAATTCTAACACGATCTCTAATTTCCCACTGAGGCAAGATGACTGTGGAGACGATTTGGGTGCAGGATGGAAGGGGGTGGAAATTTCCATTTAGATGTGTCCAGACTGAGATGTGTGTGATCCACCCAGAGGTGGTGCTGAGTGGGCCACTGGCTGTGTGACTGCGGAGCTTGGAGGAGGGCCTGGAGAGGAGAGACAGTGGGAGTCCCAGGCAGGTGGTCACATCCAGGGGAGGCTCAAGACCCTCCTCCCCAACCCCTGCAAAGGTGAGAGAGAACAGCAAGTCCACGGCTGCATTGGCTGAAGGAGGGCGGCTGGCAAAGCAGACCCGAAAGGCCTGGCCAGTAATGGTGGAGGGGAATGGGGGATCCCTGAGCTGAAAGGAGGCAGGCTCGACAGCAGTGGTGCTGCTAGGAGGGCGAGACAGGTGAGGGCAGAGGGGAGGAGCGACCGTCGACCTTGAGCCGGACTGGGTCAGAAGGAGAGGAGGGTGCAGGGGCAAGCCTCAGAGACGTGCACTCCAGGGGGATGGGGGAGGGTCTTTTCGAGGTGAGGCAGGTCTGTTACCTGACAGAAATCCCCTGGGGGAGAAGAAACAAGAAACACCATCCACGAAAGGGAGGACAAGAGAAGTTCTTCCCAGGAGAGTGGACAGGAAGTGGAGGGAGTGGGGGCCGGCCTCAGACCGACAGATGAGGGATCTCTTCACAGGAGAGTGGACAGGAAGTGGAGAGGGGTGGAGGCCGGCCTCAGACCGGCAGATGAGGGATCTCTTCACAGGAGAGTG
>CAUYRH010006784.1:0-32466 GCA_963574655.1 Perodicticus potto
ATTTTCTTAATCACTATATAAAGACATTGATACTCTACATTTAATAAGTTTCACCAGTACCCTACTAAGATGCACCATAGGTGTGATCCCACCAATTGCCCTCCCTCCACCCATCCTCCCCCTCCCCTCCCCTCCCTTTCCCTTTTCCCTGTATTCTTGTGCTATAATTGTATTTTTAAATTTGTTTAAACTACGGTATTCTGAGTACGGAAGATCTGGGATGCCTTTAGGGTTTTTCGAAGCACCCTGGTGCAACTATCCCATGACTCATTTAAGATTAGCAGTATCCTGCTATGTACAGCCTTAGATCATAAGTGTATAAATAGTAGCAAAATAAAGAATGGATATTTTTCATTTCCAAAACTCAATATTAAAATATTAAGTCATCTTTTCCATTCAATAATACCTAAAATCAGCAACATGTCCCCCAATTATTAATTCTAAGAAATCGTGTAATTAACAATTCACCAGTCTCCTGTTAGAATTTCTTCATAAAATATTTAGTTTTTTAGCTGGATGTCCTTTGGAGTTTGTAGGCATTTGACCTTGGCCTTTCACTACTTTTAGATAGTCAGTGGCTTTACTTTGGTTATTTTGTGAGAGAATGATGCATCTCTTCAGGCAATAAAAAATGTATAAGCAGCCTGTACTTTGATGTATTTTCAAGAAATAAGAATTAGCAGCTTTTACCTTCTATAATCTTGTCCTCCTTCCAAGGTCTAGATTTTTCCAAAGCTGCGAGCAACATCCAGGGAATAAACTATTTTTTGAATATTTGTTCATTCTTTTACTTTTTCTCATTCATTTATTCAACCACATTGGATATAATTCTATTTACTCAAAAATCCATTGGTGAGATTTCAGCCCTCACAATTTGCCTCAAAACTATTGTCACTTTATACCAAATATGGTTAGGCAGCCATCTGGCTGAAAGAAGCACAGCTCATGGTACAGATCTAAGTTACCACCATCAGACCAATTGTCAAATCAATACACTAAACCAAAGATCTTGCTTAGTGTCAAGCTTTACTAGTCATTTTAAGAACACAAGCAACCAACTAGTGTAACTGAAGGTGAGAGACTTCTGGGAGATCTGACCTGATTCCTAAGGTACTTCTCATATTAGACACCAGGCTTTTTTCCTTAGAGTAACAGTTATGGATCCTAATTCAGGTGTGTGGGCCATTTCACAGTTACAGATAATCAAATATCTTTATTTCATAACAAGACTGTTAATGTGCTTGTGTCACTTGTTCCAGAGAGCCGTGTTTCCTAAATCTATGGATTGGAGTTTGTTTCCTGTTAGTACTACTAAGCCGAAGAAATCCTACAATGAGATTTCCATAGGCAAAAACTTTCTGCCTAGCAAATATCATTACTGTCATATATTTACCATGCCATCCAATTATCAGCAGGATTAGACTGGGTCAGCTGCTTTCTTTCCCCAGAGGGTAATGCTTTAATAATCAGGATAAAAATGTATCACAGCTCTTCGAATGTAAAATCTTATCCTCCACTGGTTGAGCAAGTGCGTCTAATTTTAGGGTGAAATATTTGCAGCACGCCTATTCACACATATATGTGGCATTCTCTAAAATTCTTTATCAATTAAAATGATAATATTTTGGTTTCTATCCACTTGAATCCTTAAGTGACTGTAGCAATTTTTACTAACTCTTTTATTTCTGTCTATCTAAAAGAAAACTCCTTTTCACCTCAAAGGAAATGCTTCCTCTTTGATCTGTCTGATCAGCTCATTGCTTTTCATTATGATAATTGTTTTCAAGGCACTGTAGTTTGAAATTACAGGATTATGAAATATACTTTATGAATGTATAGAATCAAAGTACAACAACCTTCTGAATTCAGCAGGAAAAATTTTCCAAAGAATTTCATAATTTCAAAGAGTTTGACAATTAATTCATACCTTTATTCAATTCTCATTGTGTGAAGGACTCTAGTCATTTATAATGCAGTTCAACTGTTACATGTTATTGTTATGTGCCTATGGTGATTGGTTTAGACTATAAATTGATTTTTATTCCTATTTTCTATATATGGGTAACTTTATTTGCTTTTCTAAGAAGTATAAATATTAGTGCTGAAATTAATATCTTTCAGGCCTCATTTTGTACCACAGCTTATCTGATGTTTCATGTTCTTCCAATGATAATCTATATTTGTCTAATTTCAGTTATAAAATATTATAATTCCAATGCATAACTCATATTTAATGTTAATGAAGTGAAATTGCAAACATACATGTTTTAAGAGGCGCAAATTTTTGCAGTTCACATACTCCAAGAGAAAAGGATTGTTTGAAAGATTTTTATAAAATCAAGCTGATCAAGATATTACAACTGAAAAACAAAATACAAAAAAAGATTATTGAAAACATTTAATTTTGGTTTTTCCAGTGAAAGTCAGTTTTGTAATATGACATGTTGCCTATCCGTAACAAGTATTTATCAAAATCATGTGTTAGAAGTTATACGTCTTATTTTTTTTCCCATTTGTTAGTTTTGACACACAGGTATAGATTATCTTTGAATATTAAAACATAAAATTTGGTGCAGTTTAATTTGGTTTATTTGGCCTAAATTTGCCCATGCTATGCTTACTGGCTAACAACCAAATTTCACAAGTTCTAAATAGCAGTATATTTCCTTATTGTTTCATAAAAATGTCCAAGATGACTTCTGAAAATATATTTTAGCCATGTTAAATTATCATGTGTCATGTTATTCCTAAATGAGGTTGACTAAAACAAGAAATGATGGCACATCTTCTTTCTTTTTTTTTTTTTTTTGCAGTTTTTTTGGCAGGGGCTAGGTGTGAACCCACCACCTCTGGCATATGAGGCCGGGACCCCACTCCTTTGAGCCACAGGCACTGCCCCAGGTATATCTTCTTTCTGACCAATTCATCAATTGAAAGCGATACTTTATAAGCAGCACAACAATCAAGTATAATTTTCTTTCTTTCTTTCTTTTTTTTTTGGAGACAGAGCCTCAAGCTGTCACCCTGGGTAGAGTGCTGTGACACCACATCTCACAGCAACCTCCAACTCCTGGGCTCAAGCGAGTCTCCTGCCTCTGCCTCCCAAGCAGCTGGGACTACAGGTGCCCGCCACAACACCCAGCCATTTTCTGGTTGCAGCCGTCATTGTTGTTTGGCAGCCAGGCTGGATTTGAACCTACCAGCTCAGGTGTACGTGGCTGGCGCCCTAGCCGCTTGGGCCACAGGTGTCAAGTCCAAGTATAGTTTTCTATGAATAGGTTGATACAGTCCTCATAATTGACTACAAGGGGATGTTATTTTTCTCTAGGGAACATTTCCTAGTTTTAAAAAAGTGAAAACGCATTTATATATAAAATTTAACATAAAATGTTATTACCTATCAAGATTAAATTGGTAAGGATTTGCCAAAATGCGAGGAACTCACTTTATCTAAACAAATTTACTGTTTGAACATAAAGAGTTAGACTTTGTATGAAGAAAAAATTCGAGCAGAAAGTTCTCAAAATATAACTTAACCAAATGTAAAGCAATATTTAGGAGCAAATGATGTAATGAGTTATCATAATTTTATCTATATCTTGATTTTTGTAATTTCACATAGTAATGAATTAGTTAAGCATTGTCCTATTCAACTTTAGTTTGATTATACTATTCTAAGCAATTATGAGGTAAAAAATAAAATTTGGAATATATGTAAATTAAAAAATACATTTGAAACGTGTATGTACATGTATTTGTTACCCTTTATCAGATTCGTATATATTTATATATGTATACACACCTGTGTTTGTATATATCATTACAGATATATATAGGTCTATTTTAAGGAATTGACTCACATGATTCAGGGTGTCCAACCTGGAGCCCATGGGCCAGATGACATTATATTCTTCCAATATGTGCCAACAAAGAAAAAAAGCTGGACACCCCTTGGAAAGATAGAGCTGCTGGATATCTATTGGGCCGGCCTGTGGGCAGGATTTTGATGTTATAATCTTGAGGCAGAATTCCTTCTTCTCTGTGAAACCTCATGTCTTTCTTGTAAGGCCTCCACCAACCAACTACATGGGTCAGATGACATTATTTTAGCACTATTTTGCTTATTACTACATTAGGCCTCCTCACATCATGGCAGGTGATTTGTTTTACTTAAAGTTATTTGACTGTACATATTAATCACATCTACAAAACACCTCCGTATCAATATGCAGACTTCTGTTTGAGCAAACAACTGGGCACCAAGGCCGAGCCAAATAGACAAATAAAATTAACATGCATCAGGTATTTCTGTAGATGTTTTGCCTTATGAAAAAAGGCAAACGATGTGCTTCCATCGTTCATCCCTGTACTCAAGCACTCATTTGATTGGTCAGGAAACATTTTCTGAGCAATGATTCTGTCCCTTCAACTAAACTAACAGAGGGGATTGAGGGTGTTTTAAGAAACACTAAAATAGCAGTAAATATCATTTTAATATTTACATTTTACTTTCATTTATGTGTCAACATACACACACACAATGACGACCTCTATTGTAAGGATTATAAATTCAATGAGGATAAAGGAAAACATAGGATAATATAAGTCAAGATGTGTATAGAAGAGGAAAAGACAAAGATTTCATAAGAGTCATTTCTTCTGTAGTCATTGCTCTCATTACATGCCATATAACTTTAGTATAGGAAACATTGACATTACATTGCCATATAACATTATGACATTACATGCCATATAACTTTAGCAAATATAGGAAAGATGAAGTTTGCTGTATAGGTTAGGTTTACTCAGGCAAAATCAAAGGTGACTTCTAAAGAAACAAAAAGAATGTTACCTTACTGTTAGTCTCACTCAGTTTTAGGACATATTTTAAAACTATCAATTGTTTATTACATTTCAAATAATTTCTCAATAATTATTTTAGAATTTTTTAGAGGAGATTTATGTTCGTTACAGTATTGAATGGAAGATACAGAGGTTTCCCATTTGCCCCTTGGCCTCACACATGCCGCTGTGTTAGACTCTGAAAGCCAAATCTTTTACTTAATGTTGTTATAAATTCATATATTGAGAAGCAAGGAACTAAGAGTATTGGAGTGGTTTTATTATTTGTATTTTTTAAATATTAGTCTGATAGTGGTGTCCTGTACTGAAAAAAACCCTGACGTTTGGGAGATTAGTTAGATTATTGCCTAATTAGAAACAAAAGAATGAAGACTGATACTTTGGTAAAAACGACGAAAACAAATGAAGGTTTCCCAAATTCAAAAGTAATAAAATGTATAAGATAATGACACTGAACTACAAACTGTTGAGAATAATGCTCTATTTAAAAATGACTTTACTTTGGGAATACGTAAACACTTCTGTTTCATCTTGCAACTGTGAAGACTTTATCTTGGGACAGTCATTGCATGGGAGAATAAATTCAGTTACATTTTCAAGTTTGAAATCTTTGTTGATAGTCCTCAATGTAGATCTACAAGTCTCCTACAAACATGGAAGCTTTTTGGAAAAAAGACCTTAAATTTCCTAACCGTAAAAAAATGTCACTAGACATCGTTGAGATAAATTTATTTTTTGTTGCTTGATGAACGTCTGTTTTGTTGTATTTAAAATTTTGTGGGGGTTCTGAAATTTCACATGCATGTGATAATAACTTATATTCTATTATGTTTTCTGTGACTATTAGCTGAGATTGTGAAGGAAATGAGAGCTTTAATTGAGCCCAGCAGAGGTTCAGTTTTATAGGTTCTTCTTCTGCGCAGAGGCCCTGCATGGAAGGCAGGAATGACACCAGAGAGTGACATAAAACAGAGATGGGTTCTACAATTAAGAACTAGAAATAAAAGTCAATGTAAAAGGAAGAGTCAAATAAGAAGACAATAAACGTTTATACTATGAAATATTTCAGTGTCAAATTTGATAATAGCCTTGGTTCTCATCTCAATTTGTATGAAAAATGTACTAATGTACAAGAAACAACAGATTAGAATTTAAAAAAAAAAATAGGTTGGGGGGACATTACTTTATCAAGCTATCCCACATACCAATCAACAGTCTGTGATTTCATGAAAAAGTAAACATCTTAAATATTTCACTGTGATAAAATCTCCAAGGAACATAATATTTTCAGGCTAAAAAAAAAAACCACAATCCTTTTTAATGCTTCCCAAAGAAAATTTTATTACTTCAATCTGATTTACTACCTACATTTGTAAAGGCAATAACTCATTTTCCCCTTTGAACAAACTTTTGGTTTTGTAGTTATAAATATAATTAAATACATATAGTTATTATTTCTAAGATATATCTTGTAGAATGTCATATTTATGAAATTAAAGGATATAATTAAATGATAGCATCAATGTTAATGGTGTTTCCATTAACGACAATACTAAAATACTCATTTATTTTAGGAAACAATTATATTGGCATCTGACAATATATGGTGTCCAAAACGTTGCCCATAAAGTCATCTATATAGAAAAAATGGGAAATAATAGTAAAATGAGCATTTATTCACAAAATATTTATTATAAAATGTTACAAAGAAGTGGTCAACACATAAAGAATCTTTTGCAAATATTTTGTAAAATTACTGTGCATTCATATGATGTGTGGCTAGTGATTCTGTAGCCAGAATCTCTGTTGGTCCTTGCTCTTAGAGTAGGAAGAAGGCATCCATGGACCACGACAAATAAGCCGCAGGTTAGCTTTTATTCATGGATAGATAAAAAGAAAGATAAGGCCTCTGGTGCAAAGGAGTGGGGATCCCCACCTGGTAGCCCACTTGAGCCTTCTCTCTGGAGGTTTATATCAGCTTTTCTCATCCTCCAGGCAGAGAACATTAGGGGGACATGGAATGTATGTATGGAATATGTCACAGTTGGCCAGGGGCCTTTGGGCAGAAGTAAATTATAAAACTGCCATTGTGCAGAAATGTGGTCCCCTTTGGGGCTTGCTCTCTGCTCTGGGAGTGGCAGCTTAGATGGAACAATGGTCAGATGGGTTTATTATGAGCCTGCTTTGGTCCAGAGAATGTGGTCTGTATTCAAGCTTCTCTGTGAGCCAATTGGGCCTAGAAAATGAGGGTCCATGTCTATCCCTGGGTGGGAAAACACTGCATCAGCTCTCCTAGGTTATAACATTCTGTCACTGCAGTGAACTTAGAGCCTTACTGGGATAAGGAGCAGCATATGTTTTCTACATTTGACTTGGAAGAATGATTTTCTAGCAACTGATGCTGAAAATTCATCATTAACACGTAACAATTCATCATTAACAAATTGCTTAATTGCGTTTTAAAACTAATTCAAAACACAGCCCCTTTCTTTAAAAATTAAGATCATTTAACTTTTGCTTGATAAAAAAACTTCCAAACACATTTTAGAAAACAACTCATATACTTTTATAATCATAAATTGTATGGAGATTCACTTTAGTCATGAAATATATTTATAATAGACTATGTATTTAGTATTTAAATAAACCTCTTTGAGAGAGTAAAACTTTTGGTATTTTTTTTACATATTATATGCTTAAAGATATATCCTATGCCTTGTGTAAAATTGTCTAGTAAAGGATAATGCCTATACATAAACACAAACTGAATCCATAAAAAAATATAATTTTTGCTCATTGACAAAATTCTTTGTATAACGTTGGGGTGATATTATTCATTCAGTAAATGAATGCTTATTGAGCAATTATTATTTGTTAAAGACAGGTTCAGCTCTTAGAATACAACAGCAAATGCAAGAAAAAATTATTTGTGCTTACAGACAAAAAATTAAATGTGGGAGACCAGGAATACAGCTGACATAATGTGCCTCTTCAAAGAGCAATCAGGATATCCATCAAATACCCGTATTTTTAATAGATGGTGGAGG
Source organism: Perodicticus potto (assembly GCA_963574655.1). Taxonomy (NCBI): domain Eukaryota; kingdom Metazoa; phylum Chordata; class Mammalia; order Primates; family Lorisidae; genus Perodicticus; species Perodicticus potto. The sequence continues at coordinate 7,911 of CAUYRH010006784.1, forward strand.
AGGAACAGTTGAAGTTAGCAGGAATGTTATGGGAAACGCCGAGGGTAAATCCAGTGGGTCTGCTCAGAGCTACTGAGAGCATTAAGTGAGCACTAGACACAGACGTAGGGAAGTTATAACCAAGCCCCTTTTGTGGTACTACATTTCTACCTCGAACCTTTGCATTTAGCTTCAGAAGAGATCCTTGACACCCGCAGTCCACAAGAGTGGAGTGAGAAGCTGGCAGAGGTTCTCAACCTGTGGGTCACGACCCCTTATAACAATGAAAATACATGCGGCATTAAGAAGGTTGAGAAGCACTGTGCTACGGGCTCATGCAAAGCCACTGCATATGCTCCTGTGGAGTTCCCTCAGCTTCCAAATGCTAGGCACCTGTGCCTGGGACCAGCTAGAGAGCCTTTCTCCATTGCTCTGTGCTCTGCCCAGAGCTCACTACTGCCTCACTGCTGGTCCAGGTCAGAAGACAGGAACCTGGGAGATCTCTTTTGCCCCAAGGTCAGGCTTTGCCATCACAGCTGTGGAAGATGGCAGGACCTAGTGGTGTTTAGACCTGGAGCTCCACACCTATGATCCTTCTGCAAAAGTACCCACCTGGCTGCTGCCACAGATAGGGGCAAATCCCCTACCCCAGTAGCTGGACAGTAGAAAAACTGCTGTTGATCTGCTGAGTGTTTTATGGGCAACCCAGGATCAACCCACCTCTCTCTGTCATGGTCAGCACTTCAACGCAGGGAACCTTAAAGACAAGCCCATGGTCCAGGTCACCTGCTGCCAGGACTCAGTCATTCAGGAGCATAGAAGAAAGATTTGTGAACTGATCTTGAGTGGGAAGGGAGCCCATGCAGGCAGGACTGAGGGGAGCACATGTTTGCGTGGTTGGCTCCATGCATGGGGCATCCTTCCCCCAACAGAAGGGGCGGACAAGCTGCACTACCTGTCCTCGGTGGCGGGAACATGCAGCAAGGCTAAGGAGAAAGGTTGCAACATTAAATGCCTACATAAAAAAGACAGAAAGAACACAAAAGAACAAGATAATGTCACATCTTAAAGAGATACAAAACCAAGAATAGACCAAACCCTAAGTTAGCAAGAGAATGACACAGAGCAGAATAAACAAAATTGATTTAAAAAATTGCAAAGGATCCAAAAAAGGAAAAATAGTTCTTTAAAAAGATTAAACAAAATCAATAGAACACTATTTAGGTTAACCAGGAGAAAAGAGGATTCAAATAAGCTCAATCAGAAATGAAGAAGGAAAGATTACAAAAAAATCAAAAAAAAAATTGTCCAAAACTACTATAAACCATCCTATACACTCAGATTAGAATAGCTAGAGAAAATGGGTAAATTTCTTGAGACATACAACCACACTAGCTTCAATCAGGAGGAAGCAGCGATAGAAAGAGAAATCATAAGTAGCAACACTGAATTAGAAATAAAAATCCCTGCCCACCACTTTTCAGCCCAGGATCAGACAGATCCACAGCTGAATTCTGACATACTTATAAAGAACTTGTACAACCCTACTGAAAATGTTCCAAAAGATGAGGCGGCAGAAATCCTCCCTCACTCATTCTATGAAGTTAGCATCATCTTGATACCGAAGCCAGGAAAGGGCACAACAACAACAAAAAGGAAAATACACACTAATACCCCTGATGAGCATAGATCCAAAAATCTTCCACAAAATGCTAGCAAAATGAGTGCAAAAACACATAAAAAAGATAACTCTTTACAATCAAGGGACTTTCATTCCAGACATGTAAGGGAAATTCAACATATGCAAATCAATGAATGTGATTCACTTAAACGGAAACTTAAACAATTAAAAACAAAACAAAAGCCATACGATCATCTCAAAATATACGGGAAAAGCATTCAATAAAAGCCAACACCTCTTCATGATAAAAATCCTTATCAAATTAAACATTGACAGAACATACTTGAAAATAAAAAAAGCCATGTATTAGAAACACATATCCAACATCGTAAATGGAACAGTTGAAAGCATTCCTCAGGAAAACGGGAACAAAACAAGAGTGCCCACATTTACCACTTCTATTTAACTTGTTACTGGAAGTCCTAGCCAGAACAGTCAGGCAGGAGAAGGAACGGGCATTTCAATTGGAAAAGATGAAGTCAAACTATGTCTTCCCCTGATATGAAATTATATCTATGAAACCCAAAGGTTCCTCCTAAAAACATCAAAGATTGATAAATTAATTTCATATATTTCAGGTTACAAAATCAACATACACTAATCTTATCATTTCCATATAACAACCTAGCTGAGAATCAAAGTAAGAACTCAGTGCCACTTACAATAACTGCGGATATATACATATGTATGTGTGTGTGTGTGTCTATATTCTGATACATGTATATAGGAATATACTTAGCCAGGAGTGGAAAGATCTCTATAAGGAGAAGTAAAAAAAATACCAATGAAAGAAATTACAGATGCCACAAACAAAAGAGAAAGAAATATCTCATGCTCATGACTTGAAAAGATCAATTTTGACCAAATTGCCCAATACCTTCTACAGAAAAAATGCAAGCCTATCAACATATCATCATTCATGGAATTAGAACAAAGAATTCCAAATCTTATACAGGTTAAAAAATAGTCCAAATATCCAAAGCAATCCAAAGTGAAAAGAATAGATCTGGAGACATCCGATTACCTGACTTTAACTTATACCACAAGGCTGGGTAACCAAACCACTGTGAAACAGATATAAAAATATACACATGAGTCAAGGGAACAGATAGATACCCCAAAATAAAACCATTTATCTGCAATGAACTGATCTATGACAGAGCGAAGAGAATCATACACTAGAGAAAGCACGTTCTATCACTCACTAGACACAAAAATTTACTCAAGATAGATTAAGGACTTAAATGTAACACCTGAAACTACAAAAATTTTAGAAAAAAAATCTAAGAAGAACTCTTCTCAACACTGGCCTACACCAAGAATTTATGACTAAGACCCCAAAAGCAAATACAACAAAATCAAAAATAAACAAATGGGAGTTAAAACTAAAAAGCTTATACACATCAAAATAAGTAATCAACACACTAAATAAGCTCCAAAATGGGGGAAAATATTCAGAAACTGTATATCTGACAAAAAAATAATATTCAGAATCCACAACGCAATCAAACAAATCGTAAAAAGAAACGTTAAAAAGTGGGCACAAGACATGAACATCCACTATTAAAAAGAAGAGAATCAAATCCCACTTTACCCAGTCAGAATGACCATCAGTAAAAAATGAAAAAGGGATAGATATATAAGCATGGATGCAGTGTACACGGATGGCGGGAACGTTAATTAATACAATCACCATGGAGATTTCTCAAATAATTAAATGCAGCTCTATCATTTACTTAAGCAATCCTCTTTCTGAGTATCACCCAAAGTATAATAAATCATTATATTAAAAAGACACCTGTACCCATATATTTATCACTGCATAATTCATAAAGACAAAGATATGGAATTAATTTAAAGGCCCATTAACTAATAATCAGATTGAGAAAAGGGAGCGTGCATGCACAAGTGTGTGTAATATCTCCCAGACATAAAACATATCTAGATAAAGTATTTCACAGAAATTTGTTGGTAAACGGAGGCCATTATGCTAAGTAATGTAACTCAGTGATGAAAAAGCAAATATGTCAAGTTCTCACTTGTAAATGGGATCTAAACCATGAATATGTATGTTCATAATAGACATTGAAGACTCAGAAGGGGGAGGCTGGCAGGAAGGTGAGGGGTGAAAAATTGGGTATTTGACACAATAAACATTCTTCCATGATGGGCACGCTCAAAGCCAAGAATTCACCACTATGCAATTCATTCATGTAACAACAACAAAAACAACAACAACAAATCACCTAAATCTAAAGAAATTTAAAAACAAAATTAAATGTAACAAATAAATCATTTATTTAGTTTCTTTTATAATTATGTAACCTAAATAACTAAACAGTATAAAAAGGTAAAGGCGACTGCAACTTCTTTTCTCATAGCTACAATTTTTAGAAATGTCATTTAATTAAGGCAAATATCATTGTAAAATAAATTTATACAATTATTTAGAAGCATTGAAATCTTTATGTGCCTTTGAGTGAAAAACAGTTAATCAGCAAAAAGAAAAGTTAGGGAAAGTTCCCAAGGTAGAAGCATGGCATGCTTGAAAAGCACAAAGGACAAAAGGAAACTTGTGATGGGCAGAGGGTACGTGTTTGGGGAGTAGTTTTTATTGGTATTGCATGAAGAGAGAGCGGATCACTTAAGCCTTCTAGGATCTGACTGAACTGCTGACATACCGGAGAGTTTCAAGATGAAGAGTGACGTCACCTCACTTGTGCACTGAACAGCAAGCACTTCACTGTGCGGGGACACAGCTTCCGTGGCAAGAGTAGAAACTTGGGGGCTAGTTGAAGGTGTTCAGACTAACAGGAGAAAGATGATGGTGATGATAGCTGAGTGATGGCAGTGGAGGTGGGGAAATGGTAGAAAACTGGAAGTATTTTGAAATGAAACTTGTGTATTTCCAGATGAATTACATTTGGCATTGAAAGAAACAGAAAGATCATTTTTTGTTTTTGTTTTGTATTGTTTGTTTTCTCATAGATGTTTCCACAGGAATATGACATGCTCATATGAATAAGACAACACAAATATAGTCTAATACAGGGGCAGGGGGAGGGGGAAGGGGAAGGGGGAAGAAGACCATTGGCGGAGGGAGGGCATGTGCCAAGGTTTCATCTAATGTGCACATTGCCAGGGTGTATAACACGCCCTCTGGGTGAGGCGTGTTTACACCCTCTTTTACAACCAGAACTTTACCCTACAAGTGAGGACAATATAATCTAAAAATTTTTATCCTCATATTAATTTGAAATAAAAATGATTTAAGAAGGACTTATATAAATAATAGCAGATCAATATGATTTCTTGCTGCCTGTACTGAAAGTCGTTTTCTAAGTTAATAGATTTATGGTTTATTAACAGAATCTCTCATCCTGTCAGCGTCCTTTACAAAGACGCCTACTCTTTAATGTAAGAAAATATTCTCTTTGATTTTGACACATATTTCCATGATTTTTTGATAAACTTTACTCTTTTTTTCCTGCATTATCCTTGGAATAAAAAGAAGAATGCCTTTGAAATGTTGGAGGGCATGTAATAACACTTAGCTTGTTCACACATATCTGTGCACACACACACACACGCATATATTCACACCTCAGCATACGTCAGCAATATACTTATTAACTTTTCTATTAAATAAATGGCAGTTGGATATAAGACATGGCCCCTATTTGCCAAAATATGTAATAGATGACTAAAATTCTGTATGTAACAGAATCACTGCTCAAACACAAATCATTATTCATTATGCGATGTGCCTTTCCGATAAAATTGCTTGGCTAAAATAAATCCAAAAACTTCCGAAGAAGGGCCTATTACTCTCATACGCAATTCTCTCAAACTTTGCCTTGATTGCTAAGTAGGTCAGCCACTGTACAATGAAACCGGTGTTACACTGCTCTTGAGAGGTAGAAGATTTTCTGAAAATCCCATTTCTCTACCACATACTAGCCTCTTAATATTAGCTGATCAAATCTGTTCTCTCTTTTTCTCCGCATATTATCGCTTTGCCTTGCCTGGTAATCCTTCACAATTGTAAAACAAAGCAAACCAAAACAAAACAAATAAAACTACATCCTCCGAAACGTAACTAAAAAGGACCTAATAACTACGTGTTCATGTCTGCACATGCCTTTCTCAAAAGGCGTTTGTCTCACTGCTGCCTCAAAACACATTTCATTTTCTTTAATTACCAATTACAAAAAAGTCCACTGATGTTGAATAGTAAATGGCATTTTTAATTTTTCCCAAATTGTACATCCATCGTATCTCCTGTTTTGTGACGTTCTACACTTTCCTATTCACCAACGTATTTTTATTAACTAACCACATTTCATCTGTCCTCTATTGGAAGGATTTAGAAGAAAATATGGGCATGATACTGTGGACATGAGCTCTATTCCTTTTTAAGCCTGTTATTAATGTGTTTTGTTAAAGAGGAAGTAGCAACTGCGAACCCAGTATATTAATGCAAAAACGGTTCATTTGGCAGAAATCACTCATGTGAGAAATGAGTAAGCAAATAACACGGAGTAAGTCATTTGCAGTGAAGAAAAACCTGCCACTAATGCTTTGCCTATCATCTTGTTTAGAGTTTCTGGTTTCAAATATATATGCATCCTTTTCTCTGACAATAATGTATCTCAATACAGAAAGACATGCTTAACTTAATGGTGGGGGGTGAAGAGAGACTTGTTGACTCACAGATTTGAGAACACCACAAAATCTTTAAATTCAAACAGAAATTACCTTTATCCTACTCTACTCCTGACCTCAACCTCCCCTGCTCTGGACCAGCAGTATACTAGGAATAACTATTCTGTATGGCAGGAGAATCAAGAATTTAAAGTTTTGTTGTATTTTCTGAGAATCGGGAGCTACAGGGAATTCAATAGACTGTAAGCAAACAGGTTATGTGGAATTATTGATCAAAAACGAAACACCATTGAAATCACAAAGTTGGAGGAACCCTTAACTTATTTTATGAGTGTCTGGTGAATATTTCTTAGTTTGTTTCTCTCTAATTTTATTAGTGTGTATTCTGGCTGAATTTGATTCTTTCTTATTTTAAGGGTATTGTTCTTGAAAGAGATCGTCATGTACATTTTTCTATCCTCATACTTCTAATCTGATGTGGAATAAACAAAACGTTGTATATGTGATCATCATTCCTTTCATAAATATTTATTGAACACAAACTATATCCAAGCGGCAATGATGACATATTTAGAAATAACACTAGAACTTGTAGAATTTAAAAGAAGCCTTGAATTTATCCAGCCAAAATACTTTATCTTATCATCAGGAAAGCACCTTTTCCTTGCTAGGGCCTTCTGACAAAAGAAATTTTTTCCAAACATTTAGGATATGATATTTCATTAGCCCCGATTGTGGCATACTCACTAGAGTTGTGTAGTAGTGATCCTTATGCACAATACCCTCTTTATCTTCATTTTATAAAGAAATAATTATACAATCTATAATACCTAGAAGGAAATGTATGTCTTAGTAGCCAGGTTGAGAACTATATGCTCATTTTTTGGTTTGTTTTTTACATAAATGATTCTATTAGAAGACAGAACATCAACACTCCTAACAAACAAGTACCACAATTCAAACATAAAAGTAAAAGAAAAATAAATTTACCAAATATGTAACCTCACAAATCATATAATTTTTGAAGCCCCTTTCTACTATTGCTATCTCTATTTCAATAGATATTTTCCCCCAGAAGTAAATTCAACGTGCATAAGATCAATATCTTGGTGGCTAAGGAATAGACGTGAATAATTTCATTCTTTCAGAATTTATTCTGTTGATTATTTCAAATCTATAATACTTTGATTCTGACACTGCATGCCACATGCCACAGATTCCATGAAATATACAGTGACTAATGTACAATGGGTATGACAAATTTGATATTCCTCTATTGCACAAGTAAATTTAGGAGGTTTTGCTTTGCTTTCCTTTGTTTGGTGGTATGTATAGTAGCTATAGATCAATTTTCAATAACTCTAAAGTAAGTTGGTAGTTATTTATTAAATAATTTTTTAAAGTACTTTTTTCCTTGGGAGTAAATAGCAGTTACTGTATATGATATCTATTTTAAGAGTATTGTGCTTCAGAAACTGTATTGTGTAATTTGCATATGCAATTTCATTTAATAGAAATATAATAGAATTTTTTCCCCCATTTTGTAGATTAAAAAAATATATAAAAGATTGATTGTTCTTCCATTGAAAATGATGTTGTCCTAATGCTATACTTATATCTGTGAGTCCTCATAGTTGATAAATATTTTGGGAGGACAAGAGTGTCCCCATTTGTAATCCACAGCCACCTTAGCTCACCTAAACCCACTGGCCTAGATTCCGAGAAAAACCGCAAGAACCTGCACACTGGCTCCAGCCAATTACGTCTCAGCAAGAAGGTCCCCAAACCCTAGTAGAACTCAGGTAACTGCCCGACCCCTCTTAGACAATAGTATAAAAAAACAGTATAAAAATAGTATTAAAAAAGAGTAAAAAAATAGTATAAAAAAATAGGTCAGCTAACCCCATGCTTGCTAGAATGGAAACCCCCCACACTCTTTGTAACCACAGTAAAACCCCTGAAACCCCCCTGAGTCAGGGCTCTCAGCCCGGATCCACAGCGTCGGAACTCCTGAGAGTCCAGGTTGGAACTTGAATAAAGGCTTTTTTGCTTTCGCATCGGACTCGGCTCCCTGCTAGCCTCTGGGGATTGCAAAGTTTGGGCATAACAATTTGAACACTGTATTTCAGGGAACAAAATATTGTTTCAATGAAATTAAAAATGTGACTATAATGAACATTCCTAGCAGCAGGAAATCATCATCTCTAATTTTAAGGACAATATAATCATTCACTTTTTTTGTCAATCCATAAAAATACTTTCAAAATGGATCTGTACTTAAAAAAAATATTATTTTGGGTTTCTTAGCAATAGAGATCCACTCCGATTCCTTGGTTTGTTTTTTGCGTAAATGATTCTATTAGAAGATAGAACATCCACTCCTAACAAACAAGTACCACAATTCAAACAGAAAAGTAAGTATGATTTTTTTTTTTTTTTATTGGTGGGGATTCATTGAGGGTACAAGAAACCAGGTTACACTGATTGCATTTGTTGTGTAAAATCCCTCTTACAATTGTGTTTTGCCCCCAAAAGGTGTGGCACACACCAAGAACCCACCCCCCTTTTAAACCACCAAGTATGATATCTATTGTAAAAGCAAAAAATAGCTTTAAAAACATGGAGACGATGTAGAAAACAGCTACCTGAAAGTCCTGGAGAGTGAGCAGAAACAAAAAAATGTTCACACACGTAGAGTTGTAAACTAAGAAGAAAGAAAAGAACCAGACTGCAAAGCAGTAAGACAAGGTGTTTGGGAGGGACTTTTCCAGTTCAAAGGTTAAAGGCAATTTCCTAGTTTTGGCCTTTTTTGTTTGTTTGTTTGTTTGTTTGTTTTTTCAAGCCCGCAGATTGTTCAGGCATTTTTTTCTTAGAATGCTTCCCAAATACTGTTGAAAGCTCTTCATCAGAGTGATGTGATTATGTGTATCACATTTTGGGGAGAAGAGACAGGATGGGGAGAAAAAACAGACCCTGCATGTGTCCAAGACCATAACCTGGAGGTAGAAGCAGTTCTTGTGTGCATTCGGTATCTGAGGGGGTCGATTCAAAGAAGCTCACTTTTTCTGGCATGGGAAATCAGAAAAAAGAAGCTGTGCACTTGTAAATGATGAAGAACTTCAGAAAGGAAAGAGCCAAAAATGAATCTCCAAAGCAGGCCTATTCACATTTTGGCTGAATCTTGAGCCATACGTGGGTGAATTAGATTCAAATCAGCCTAGTCAGAGGAACAAGATCTGAGAGGAGACCTGAGTTGCCACTTAAGAAGCATTTTGCAATTTGAACACAGATAAATATTTTTTGGTAAAATTAAGAAAGTACTTACTAGAATAAAACCAGATTACCCACAACTTAACATCTTAGTTTCAAGAATAGAATAAAACATTAACTGAAGTATGAAGAAAAACTGTGACACATCCCCATGCCAAGAATTATAACTGAGTCCAAAATGGAAATAAACAAGATGTTGACATTAGCAAACATCTTAAAGAACTTGTAATTATCCTTAATGAAACATAGTTGCTGTAAATAAAAATCTCAGTAGAGAATTGTCAAATAACAGTAGAAAAAAAAAAAAGATATAGCAAAAAGCCAAACAAACATTCCTGGACTGAAAAAGTATTATTTATGAAGTTGCAAGCAAAAAAAAGCTGGGGTTGAATAAAATATCAATGTCACTGTCAGGCTGTTGTCCTTGCAGGAAAACTTGTTTGGGTCACATAACAATAAAATGCAAATGAAATAGTGTTCCAGCCTGCAATGAGAAGTATTCAGACAAGTTCATACTCACTGATCTTCTATCAAAAGAAACCTAACATCAAAGTTTTCTCTTTCTAATTTGAGTTTGAAGATACTGAATAAAATAGAAGTTGCTGTTAGAAAGGGTGAAATGTTATTAAATAAGATTAAAGAGATAAAAAGATGAAGCAGTTCAGTATTCTCATTAATTATAGTTTAAAATTCAACTCTGAATTATATATATGAAGGATGTGCCTTTACGATAAAAAATCAGAAAGCATCTCCATATCAGAAATCAAGGGTAAAGCCAAATCTACTCACATATGGTGAGCATGGTTTGAAAAGAACAACAAAAAAAGGTGATTCATTTTCTGAGAATTCCAAAGGTAGGTGATTTTCATTAAGTCAGAAGAAGTGGGTATATGCGGGAGAAGATCTACTATATTGTCATAGAAGGTGAATAAAATTAGTGTCATCATTAAAGTCTGGTGCTTAGAAAAGTACTAACCTGGAAATGGAGGAGAATGTATTTAGTCTTCTCATATTTTGAAAACCACAATTCTTGTTTTGTGATTACAACTAGTAGCATGATGTCAGAATTGTAGATATATTACAAAGTATACTTGGTAAGTGTATCCCTGCCGCAGGTTTTAGCATCCTTGATTAAAAATATCATTGAATTTCTGATTCCATAGGTAGGAAAATAAAATTTCCTAGATCTCTCAGTACTTCTGCAAAAGCTCTAGCCTTCTGAGACTCTCACAGAGCTAGAGCATTTGCTCTGTAGCCATTTGTCTACTTAATTGCTCTAATGATTTGAAGGAATAATTAATGCTTCTTACTCTTTGACAAAGATAAACAATTAAAGCTCAGGGGAGGTCTTTAAGTTAATCCTAGAGGGCAAGAGACACAGAGAGTTATCTTCTTTGGAATTTGCATGTCGAAAGCATGAACTCCCAGAACTTGGAGGTATCTCTAGATTTTAATAAGGGAGATTTGGGCTATCTCTCTCCTGGTGAGACTGAAGATTTTACACACCAAAAAGTATTCAGGAGTTTAATGTATCCAATAAGACTTGTTTAATTGTGCAAAGGAATACCTCCCTCCATCACCTTTTTATTTTTATTTATATTTTTTAATTGTTCGGGATTCATTAAGGATACAAAGAATTAGTTTACACTGATTGCAGTTGTTAGGTAAAGTGCCTTTTCTAATTGTGTCCCACCCTAATATACGGTGACCCCCCATCCTCCTTCCTCTTCTTCTCTCCCTGCTCCCTCATTCCCCTACTCCACCCCTTGTGTTAGCTCATCTACTGCCTTCATATTAGAATTGTGTACACTGGATTCATGCTTCTCCATTTTTGTGATGCTTTACTAAAAGAATGTGTTCCACTTCCATCCAGGTTAATGCAAAGATGTAAAGTCTTGATCCTTTTTGATGGTTGAATAACATTCCATGGTATATAAATACCACAGCTTGCTAATCCATTCCTGGGTTGGTGGGCATTTAGGATATTTCCACATTTTGGCAGTTAGAAATTGAGCTGCAGCTCTCTCCCCTTTCTCTCCTCTCTTCTCTTTCCCTGTTTCTCTCTCTCTCTCTCTCTCCCCCCACCCCTAATGCTGTTCTGCAGCATCCCCTGCCAATAAAAATCTTTCATACAAAAAAAAAGAAAGAAATTGAGCTGCAATAAACAGTTCTAGTGCAAATGTCCTTATGTTAAGAGGAATTTTTATGCCTAGTAATGGGATTGTAGGATCAAATGGGAGGTCTAGTTTGAGTTCTTTGAGAATTCTCCATACTTCCTTCCAAAAAGGTTGTAGTAATTTGCGGTCTAACTAATAGTGTGAAAATGTTCCCTTTCCTCCACATGCACACAGCATCTGCAGCTTTAACATTTTGTAATGTGAGCCATTCTCACTGGAGTTAGGTGGTATCTCAGGATAGTTTTGATTTGAATTTCTCTGCTGATTAGGGACAATTAACATTTTTCAAAAGGTTGTTACTCATTATTCTATCTTCTTCAGAGAAAATTCTATTCATGTCTCTGGCCCAGTGATAAATGAGATTGTTGGCTCCTTTTTTGGTTGATTAATTTGAGTTTTCTGTAGATCCTAGTAACCAAGCTGTTGTCCAGTTCATAAGATGCAAGTATCTTTTCCCATTCTGACGATCGTCTGTTTGCTTTGGTTGTTGTCTCCTTAGCTATACAGAAATGATTCAGTTTAATTAAGTCCCATTTGTTTAGTTAGCTCCACACCAGAATTCTTTTAATCCTTCAAGTAAAAGCTTACACTCATGCTGCAGAAATTATTAAAAAAAAAAATGAGAAGGAAAGAATCTCCTCCAATGCGTTCTATGAGACAAACATCACACTGACACCAAAACCAGGAAAAGACCCAACTAAAAAGGAGCACATAAGACCAATTTCACTAATGAATATAGATGCAAAATTTCTCACTAAAATCCTAGCCAACAGATTACAGCTACACATTAAAAAACCATACATCCGGATCAAGTAGGTTTCATCCCAGGGATGTAAGACTGGTTTAACATATGTAAGTCCATAAACGTAATTCACCATATCAAAAGAAGCAGAAATGTAGATCATATGATCTTTTCAATAGATGCAGACAAAGCATTGGATAAAATTCAGCATCTTTTCTAATTAGAATACTTAAGAATATAAGCATAGGTGGCACATTTCTTCAAGTGATTGACGCCATTTTGGACAAACCCACAGCGAATATTATACTGAATAGAGTAAAACCGAAAGCTTTTCCACTTACTGCTGGAACCAGACACGGTTGTCCTCTATCTCCACCGCTATTCAGCATAGTGCTGGAAGTTCTAGCCTACGATCAGGCAGTAGAAGGAAATAACGGGCTTCCAAATGGGGGCAGAGAAGGTCAGCCTCTTGCTCTCTGTCAGTGATATGATCTTATACTTAAAAAAACCCAGAGACTCAACCATAATATTCCTGGAATTGATATTAAAAAAACCAAAAACAGTGATATTTCAGTATATAAAATAAATGTCCACAAATCAATAGCCTTTGTATATGCTAACAATAGCCACATTCAGAATCTAATCAAGGACACAATTTTCTTCACTGTAGCTTTGAAAAACAAAAAAAGAAATACCTAGGAATATACCCAACAAAAGAAGTGAAGGATCTCTACAAAGATAATTATGAAACCCTAAGAAAGGAAGTAGCAGAAGATATTAACAAATGGAAGAACATACCATGCTCATGGCTGGGAAGAATCAATATTGTGAAAATGTCTATACTTCCCAAAGCAATCTACAGAATCAGTGTAATACCCGTTAAAATACCATCACCATACTTTGACGATTTAGAAAAAATAATACTACATTTTGTATAATGACGGACCCGCCTTCCACCAGGCAGGTTCTGAGGAGGGGGCGCCGAGATGAAAAAACACACACACAGGATAATGGACTCAGTAGGCTGAGACTTCACTTTATTTTGACAACCCTTTATTTTTCTTCCAGACTTTTATACTCTCACAGGAAAGAAGGCCCTTTACTTCTTGGGAACTGCTGTGCTGCTTATCTCTAGTTCTGGCCATCTGGACTTTTAGCTCCCCGTTCTGGCTCTTGCCAGTAAAAAGTGGGGGGAGTCCCCCGCAGCTTCCCACAGTATAAAACCAGAGAAAACATGTACAGTCAAGGCAATTCTTAGTAACAAAATCAAAACTGGGACATCACTTTACCAGAATTTAGGCTATGCTACAATGCCATAGTGATCAAAAAAGCATGATATTTGAACAAAAATCGAGACATAGACATTTGGAACTGAATAGAAAACACTGAGCTAAAACCACCATCTTAAAGCCACCTGATCTTTGATAAATCCAACAAGCACATACACTGGGGAAAAGAATCTCTTTTCAAAATATGGTACTGGGTAAGCACATGAAAAAGACTGGAACTGAACCCACATTTTTCACTACTTACAAAATTTGATTCAAGATGGATAAAAGATTTAAATTTTAGGCATGAAACAATAAAAATCCATGAAGAAAGTAAGGAAAACACTTGAATTTATCAGTCTGGGGAAAGACTTTATGAAGAAGACTTCTGTGGAAATTGCAACTCCATCAACTTTTTAAAAAAGGAGCAAAAATTATTTTCTCTCAACTATCACCTATAGAGCAGCTATGCCATTGATATGGAATATTTGACCTGACTCATTTTGTGTCACGCCAATACTAGGCAGTGAAGAAGATGGTACAAGCACACTTATATACTATGAAGTAAAATGGATCTATTTCTAATCCAGAATACTTTCATGGACATATACAGGACATGCCCCTAATTAAAAGGACTTAGATGAAACTTTTAACACATAGGTATTGTCAAAATATGCACCAATGGGGCGGTGCCTATGGCTCAAAGGAGTAGAGTGCAGGCCCCATAAATGGGGGTGGTGGGTTCAAAACCAGCCCTGGCCAAAAACTGCAAAAAATAAAAAAAAATGCATCAATGGAAATGATCCAAAATTAACTCCCTAACAAATAATAAGAGAGTATAGTTCATAAACAGAAAATGTTATTAATTATAGTATACAATATTTAGTTCTTACGTTGGGTAAAAACTGATCCCACATTTTAATTTTTGTTATAGTTTCTAAAATATTAAAATCATTTTGGTAGTTTTGGACTCTTTCTGTTGATGCTGTTTTATTAAAGTCTCTTTATCTATTCAGATGGATTTAAAATTGCAATAATGGTGGGTAACTTCTGGCCTTCCTTCTATTTCAGAATATTTGGCATCTAATAGGTTAATTCGTGCCATTTTATTCACTTTCTTTCCACCTACTTCTATTCAACTAAGATATATTTTACAATTGTGGAAATGTTTGTGTTATTCTTACTAACTATGATTTATCAAATATGTTACTTATTAAATATGTTATATTATTGTCATATAACTATGATTTACTAAATCGTATATGAATATGTATGGAAGGGCATATATTTATATGTTTTTAGATATACACTGTATTTCAGTCAGCAGAAATAAAAACTTTTTTGTATTATCCCTAAAATCAGTGATAAGAAAAGTACCTGTTTCGATTACAGTCAAGACAGTAGAAGCTTCCTGGAACCCCATCGTATTCATCCTATTCTTTGTTTTTTCTGGCCTTCCTCAGAGAACCTTATGTTATTTAACTTAATTGCTCTATTATTCTAACTCCTTGTTAATTTCTGGAAATTTTCTTTAACCTTTCCTTTCTAAATTTCTTTTCAGACAGGAAAATAAACACGGTGATATAAGTAGTTGCTCTTGTATCTCGTAGGACATAAATTAGTCATGAGAGTATCTGCTTTTAAGCCATCTTCTTAATCTCCACCCCAAATAACCTCTATCCTCTCTCAACCTAATTCTTTCCAACAACAGTAATGAGTGAAATTTTCTAGAATTTTATCTGATAATGTATCCACTCTTACTGATTTTCTGAACTGTAGTAAGAAATATATTGTGTCATATTGAGATGGGTTTTATTACACTCTTCTGCAACAATCATTCTTGTCCACTATTTCATAGATATACTACTGGCATATTTTATTTTAGTTTCCTTTTCATTTTGACTTTTCTTGGTACATAGTAATTATACATATTTGTGGAGTATAGAGTGATATTTTGATTCATGTATAAAATGTGTAGTGATCAACTTGGAGTAATCAACATATGATGCTGCAAACTTTATCATTTCTACATCCTGAGAACATTCAAAATCTTCTCTTCTAAATATTCAAAAATATACAATAAATTATTAGTAATTAAAACCTTTATGCTGAAGTGCTATAGAACACTACCATCAGCTGTAATTTGTATCCTTTAAACAACCTCCCCTGCCTCAATAAAATCCAGCATCCAGTCAACCAAATTCTATTTTGAGGAACTCAACTTTTATAGCTGATAAATGTAAGAACAATGTATTATTTTTCCGTGACTGAGTAATGTAGGTAAAGAAATAGAAATTTATATTATCAATACTCAAAAAACAAGACAGTTGTCAGTTACAAGAGAGAGACTTGGACTAAAATTCGTAAAATAGCACGTGTAAAAAAATAGGGATAGGATTTCTAAAAAGAAAAGTCTATAGAATGACAGAGAAAACCATACATTTTAATGATAATATGATCAAAATATGCGTAAAGGAAAAAGGTAATGGATTTTAAAAAGAAAAAAATAAGAAAATTACTAGGTAAGGAACCAAAAGAATGGGTTACCTCAGGAGAAATTAATGGTAGAATTATAAGGAGATGTGAGCAATAATGTCAAATTCTACAGAAATTTTATCTCAAGTAGTTAATTAGTTCAACAAGTGCTTATCGAGTTATTATTATTGTTGAGTTATAAAAAAATTAGATTCTCTAGTCTCAGAGGGTTCAGATCTAATAGATAAAATTAAACAGATATACACATAAGTGACTTAAAGAATAATTATTCCTATGATGTTTGTACATGACACAGGAGAGGTTTCTACCAATCTTTACGGCTTGGTTTTAAGGTTAAAACTTAGGAAACAAATTTATAGAGCAGCTAGGGATTCTAAAATTGGAACTATGTCGAGCATACCAAAGGCTGAAAATATTATTAATTTAGTTTTGAAAAGCCACTGAAGAACCTTTAAGATGGTTGTTTTTGGCTAGGAGCTGAAAAACAGGACTGGTTCATTGAAAGGAGTGAACAAAATAAGAGAGAGGGACATAAAGGGAGCTGAATTATACACGTTATTGCTGCGAAGTTATGTGATATTCTCTAGTTATAAATATGACTAATTTTTGACTGATTAAATTAATATGACAGCTTAATCAGTTGTATGTGCAGGCCGTGGCCAAATATACATATCTGGAATTATGTCTATAAATTGTCAAAATAGTATGAATTTCTTTTTTCTTTTTAAACAACAAGCTTGGCATGTCTTACAAGCAGCCTTCTACATGCAGTGAGAGGAGAAAGAAATTGCTAAGAATAGATTTGAATATAAATATTTGTGTCTGATATTATCACCCATGTACATAAAGCAATTAAAATATTTATGTAATCTGATGTATAATTTATCCAACAAAAATCAATCTAAAAATCTACTGAAAAACTGTATGAGTTAAAGAAGATTTTAAAGTATGAAATGCCAGAATAGCAATAGCCTTAAAGTTTGGTGTGAAAAACATGACTTTGAGTCCTAAGCCTACTATTTATGTGCCTTGTGACCTTGCATATGTTACCTATATCACTATATTCTTTGTGTGTTGGTTTGAAATAGGATCATCCAAGTTTACTGCTAGGCATAGACATTGGATATAGGATGCTTTTGCTATTTTTTTTGGGGGGGTGGTGTTTATTTGGCCGTACTTCTGTTAGAGAACTATGCAATGCTTTATAATACAAGCCTATCTGACAGGGAGACAAGTGAAGTACTTTATTTATCCATGTAATCAATTGGACGTACTGGTATAGTATTCAAAATGTAGTAATATAAGAAGGTGCAGTAAGTAGAAATACGATGAACATAGGTGTCAGAAGATTATTTTGCCATGAGATTTTATGCCATATTCTTACATACAAAAGGCTTTCTAGTGACAATTATTTTCTATCTCATTGAAGACTATGATGAAACAGTGTCTACCTCTGACCTACACCATCATAGGCGGTAGACAATGAGGCACGGCACTCACTCACTTTTAAAATGTTGCTTTAGTATAGTGGTGAGAAACTGATAGCTTCACAAAATAGCTAAAATTTTTATATTCTACAAATGGGCTTTAATTAGTAGGCTCTCATCGGTTAAGAGTTCTCATTAGCAGTTCCTGTTGCTTCTTATCTAGTTTGTGAATTAGCCCTATGTTAGTGAAGGGAGACATGGTGTAATAGGAAAGGCCAGGACACTCACTGTTTCAAATACCTAGATCTGTAATAACCGGCTGTGTAACACCTTGACTTATTTCTCTTCAGAATGGTAAGGATGAAAATCACCATCATGAAGTGTTGATATGAAAGTTCAAATTCATGTGCAAAAGAATTGTTAGATAATAAACATTCAGCACAAAGTAGCTATTATCAATGCTTTCTTGCACAACTGCATAGACTTAAGAGTTTGGTAATGCAGAGCCAAGTGTCTCCAAACACCTGGGGAATCTATACAATTCACAGGGACACATTAGGGTATCTTAAATTTTCAACAACCACAGTGACAGTTGATTGGCATGATAGGAGACTCCCACTCAGAGTCACTCACATTTCCAATATTGTTAGGCCATTATTTTTAATGATGCTCCATTTTAGCAATTTTGGGTTTCTAATGACTGTCATGATAAAAAGCAAGTACTATGTGAAAATCTATGTAAAACAAGAAATGAGGGCAGTAGTTTCCAATCTGATTCCAAAGTTCTGAGTTTTATAAAATGCAACAGAGCCAGCAATTTTGATGGGACATAAATACTTATAAAAAAATTTGTATCTAACTATTTATATAATATATGTATTTACTATATAATAAAGAAAGCTGTTGGATAGATCTTTTGTCCTAAGTCCACCTTGGTAAGATTATTAAGACTGTAAAGTCGTAAGAACAAAGCAGGTTCTCGAGAGGGTCTTTTTCAGGTCTCCATTCAATGTTGTAGACCCCATGTATTATTGTCATATACTCACCAATAAAATTATTTGAACACATATCTGTGAAATAATTAATGATAGTCAGTTTAGACATATATCACTATTATTATGCTATTCTTCAAGATATACTAATTTCACTGATATCTGTATTTGATACATAAACATATAAAATTAAGTTAATAAATCAGAGAAAATCTTTTACATTGGGCAAGAAAAACATGTATAGGAAGACATTATTTACTGTTGCTAAAAAAAATAATTTGCAAAAAATAGTACCCATCGACCAGAAAGGAAAGGTAAATTGTAGTACATTTTTACCATGGTATTTTATGTAATGGTAAAAAAAATAATTAGTTGTAGAATAGTCATGATGTTGTTTTATAAAAATCATAAGACAAAAAAAAAACCAAAGTATTTTTAAGATGACTTAAGGGAAACACAAATTTGCACTATTAATATAACAGTGTAGTTGTATTTTTAAAAATTACTTTTTTTAAGATCAGTTTTAAGTTTCTAGTATAATTGAGACAGGCACAGAGATTTCACATATACCCCCAGTCTCTACGCATGTGGAATCACCCCAGTTATCAGCATCTCTTACCACAGTGGTATATTTGTTACCGTTAATGAACCTATCCAGACACAGAATTATTACTCAAAGTCCATTGATTACATCGGGGTTCGATCTTGGTGTTGTAATTCTATACATTTGTACAAAGGTGTAATAACACGTATCCATCATGATATTATCACACAGAGTATTTTTATTGCTCTAAACATCCTTAGAAATCTACCTATTCAACCTTCTTCTCCTATTTTTATGTTTAAAATAAAAAAATATGAAAAGTTGCAGAGAAAAGATAAATATTAAGAAAGACTAGAGATATCAGAGAATAGAGTTCAGAGTGAAGTATACTATTTATTTGCTTTTTCTCAGGTTTTTTTATTTATTATTTTTTTGAGACAGAGTCTCACTATATTGCCCTCAGTAGAGCACTGTGACATCACAGCTCACAGCTTACAGCAACCTCCAACTCTTGGGCTTAAGTAATTCTCTTGCCTCAGCCTCCCAAGTAGCTGGGACTACAGGTACCCGCCACAATGCCCAGCTATTTTTTTGTTGTCCTTGTTGTTGTCGTCATTGTGGTTTAGCAGGCCTGGTCTGGGTTCCAACCCACCAGCCCCAGTGACTGTGGCTGGCCTCCTAATCACTGAGCTACGGACACTGAGCCATTTCTATTTTTCGAAAAATTTTTACTACATTTTTACACATTTTCCCCAAAGTACACACACACTTATTATTTGGTTGGCCATAGATGTATTTTCATGCACAATGCAAAATGTTTATCTTTGATGTTTGTATACGAACTCTTCCTTTAAATTGGTGGTTCTCAACCTTCCTAACACCTCAACCCTTTAATACAATTCCTCATGTCGTGGTGACCCTCAACCATAAAACTATTTTCATTGCTACTTCATAACTGTAATTTTGCTATTGTTACGAATCGTAATGTAAATATCTGATATGCATGGTGTATTTAGGCGACCCCTGTGAAAGGGTCATTCAACTCCCAAAGGGATCATGACCCAATTTGAGAACTGCTGCTTTAAATCATCATTTTGATCTTCTTTATTCAGAGGAAAATATATTTTGTTTTTTTTTTGAAAAGGTGTTTAATTATTTGTTCTAGTATTACTAGTATTTTGTTTTACAGTATTGTTTATGAAGTCTTTTTAAACCAAAAACACTTGTTTAGGTAAGCTATGAATTACATTAACCTTGTATACAAAAATTGCAGCATACTACAACAAACTACACATGAATAACATGTGAGGATATGTTTGGTAACCTTTTTAATGTTTTAGGTAATCTGCTGTGCTTAGGAAACCTTGTTTTTATTTGCTGATAGGGAGACTACTGAGGGCTCCAGAAAGAATGCACACAGAAAATATTGGTAAAGCTTATTATTTTCATAATCAGCATCATTTTAGATCAAATTTGTATAAATAAACATGATGATGTGTTCTGGTCATATATTTGAATAGCTATTGTAGACATTGCTAGAGATCATAGCAACACTGAGACTTATATTGAAAACCTGTATACCCAGTTAAATTAAAAAAAAAAATCAAAGTTTTATTTTATTAGTTCTGTGTAACACTTTGAATCATCATTACTCCTTTCCATTTCTCTTTGCTCTGTTTTAGGAAGGAAACAGTTAAAGTTATCTTCTTTTTTCAGGAAAAGGTGAATAGCATACTCTGTAAATCTCCCTTTCGTGCCTGTTAAAGAGAAAGATCTTCCTCATGTTTTCTGGCAAAATAAGATATATAGGTTCTTGAAAACTTCTTGCAATTTTTTTTCATATAGTTCCCTATATGACAAAGGGGTTCATAGATGATTTTACTTCAAAAATTCAGAAGAGCTGATATACTTAAACTGCTTATGTATTTATGCAAATAAGATTTTTCCATAAATGTAAGTAATTTATTAGAGTATGTGATATGTTTTTAATGTAATCTACTAAACTTCTTGCTGTCAATCAAATAAAATGAAATATTCAATTCATAATTATAATCGTCTATTTTTTTATAAAATGCAGCTTTAATAGCATTTATAATTAACTATAGCTCATTAGCATGATGGAGCTGATCAGACAAATTTTAGTGAGATCCACTATGTAAAGTATACATGTGGATATATCTTATTTGGACTAGTTCATATGTGAAAAGAGTTAAAAGTAGTTTATTAGACTTTCCCAAAAGACTTGGCATCATCAATTTTTTTTATCAAGAATAAACAGTTAATAATTAGTAGTAGTACTTTCAAATACTTAAAAGCAAAAAATATTTAAATTGTGTTAGAATAATTATTGAAAACTAGTTCTTCTTAAATTTTTAGTATATTAACTTGCTAGGGATGCTATAACAAAATACAACAAGCTAGGTGTCTTAAGCAATAGAAATTTATTGTCTCATGGTTTTGAAGGTTAATAGTCAAAAATTAAGGTAACATCAGGTTAGATACTTCCAAGGGATGTGAGAAAAGATCTCCTCCGTGTTTTTGCCTAACTTCTGAGAGTTTGCTCACAATATTTAATGTTCCGGAGCTTAAAGAAGCTTCACCACAATCTCTGCCTTCATCCTCACATCGCATCCTTACCATGTGCAAATTTCTTTTAAAAGAGCGCCTGTCATTGGAGACCCTAACAACCTTATTTTAACTCATTACATCTTCAAAAACACTATTTTCAAATGAGATCACACATCCTCAGGTACTGAGGGTACAAATGACTATGGTGAGGGGGCAGGACACAAGTCAGTCCATGACATCTAGTAATCTAAGCTATGATTAGGTTATTTTTATATGTGAGAAACCTCTCTGGTAGTCAAACTGCAAACTGCATTCTTTTTGTTATATAATTTTTTTTTTTTAGAGACAGAGTTTCACTTTGTCATCCTGGGTAGAGTGCTGTGGAGTCACAGCGCAACCTCCAACTCCTGGGCTTAGGCGATTCTCTTGCCTCAGCCTCCCAAGTAGCTGGGAGTACAGGCACCCGCCACAACGCCGGCTATTTTTGTTGCAGTTTGACTGGGGCTGGGTTCGGACCCACCACCCTCATGGGGTGGTGCCCTACTCACTGAGCCGCCCCCTGTGGTACCAGAATTTCTCTCTTCAGTAGGTTCTTGTGTAGAGGACACCAAGAGCCTGATGACCTCTGAGCAAGATGATTTGCAGCTGGGGGGCAGCCCTCCGGCAATTTGTCTGCAGGTGCTCCTTGTGGAGAAAGAACCCGAGCCCACCCTGAGCCTTGGGAACGTAGTCATTGTCTAATACTCCCATCACCTGTCTTGTGCTGTCTCAATAAAAGGCTACTGCGGAGGTTGCTCGGGGCTACCTTGCAATCAAGGTTAGCCTGCCTCCTACAAGCTTGTACTTCTAATCCCAGTCTCTCCTGGTTTCTTTCTGCGCTAACGAGACCAGGGGCATAGGGGTTGTGACATTCTTGGTCTCGGTGATTGGAAGAATGAATCCACGGACCACAGGTCAGTGGTAAGACAGGATTTATTTACAGAAAAGAATACAGAAGCGCCAGAGCTCCTGGCAGAGAGAAAAAAACCAAGTCAGGAGGGCAAAGTGCTCTGTCTGTCTCTAGGCTCTTTGTATAGGGGTATATATATATATATAGTCCCATGGGGCCCTCAGTAGTTACATTTAGCGGGTCTGGGACATCCTGTCAGGGACATATCTGGGTCATGTCCCAAACGATGTGTCTGGGTCATGTCTGGCCCTCCGTAATTACATTTGTGGGGTTTGGTAGTTACATTTAGCATGTCTGGGGCATGTCTGGGTCCTGTCTGGGTGGCAAATGAATGGCTACAATCCCTTTCATTCCCAGGCCTAGGAAATGAGCCTCCCTGCACCCCCCCACCCCACGCTCCAGCCCGCTGGTTCCTCTGCTTGCTGCCACTGCATCAACACTGCCAAGGTGGAGGCAGACGGTCCACAGCACCCCCACCCCTCAGCTCCATAAGCTGCCTGGGACACCACTTATCCTGTATCACCTCTTCTATATACTTTTAATGTATTTCTGTTCTTTAATTATATTTCTGTATTATAATAATCTTTTAATTGCAAGTCAACTTTGTATTCTCTAAAATTGTGCTTTCTTCAGAACCAATCCATGCCCATTATGTGCAATAGTAATGTTTCCATATACTATTTTAAAAATATGTTTCATTTGCTCTAATTGTAATTTTTCATTGGGGCAATTTCTTGTGGATATCTCACATAGAAATGATAGAATAAATCTCAAGAAAATTGTATACACATATTACACATACTGATACCAGAATTTCAGGTTCTTGGTCTCGGTGATTCAAAGAAGGAATCCATGGACCACAAGAGTAGTGGTAAATCAGGATTTATTTACAGGAAAGAAGAATTACAAGTAGAGGAAAAACCAAACCTCCAGGCAAAGAGGACCCAGGAGGAGAACAAACTCTCCTGCTCACTCTCTGAGGTCCAGCCTTAGGGCGTGGGTGTTTATTAGATACAGCCAGCTGTCTAAGGAAGACCGGGACCTGGAAACTGACATGATATTGACCAGTCAGATGTGCAGGAGGAGTATTTGGCAAGGGTCCAGTGTTTTTCCACACAGGCTCCGGCCCTTCCGCAAGCTGGTTCCTCCATCCGCCACAGCATCAGCACTGCCAGGGCCAAGGCGGCGGTTGTAGGGCTGCCTTGTCCTGCATCAATACTACCTAAAGGTCTTAAAGCTTTTGTAATTATATTCTTGAGCCCTGTTTAATATTTTGTTATCTTTTGGCATTCAACTTATTGTCAAATACAATTTCTGTTATTAAGGAATGAAATACACATACTTATAAATAGTATTTATTGAGTGTAAATATGTTCACAGGACTTTTATAAGTTCTTCAGATAACATGATGGATTCAATCCTCAAACATCTTTAGAGGTGCCCTCTCCATACTACATGAGAGCAAACACACACAGAGGTCTCACAGGGTGTAACTTGTGTAGTGCCAGAGGCAGAATAACAACAAAGGTAGATGTTTCAGAGCCCATTATTAAATCATAATGATGCAGGACAGGACAGCTCTACAACCGCTGCCTTGGCCCTGGTGGTGCTGATGCTGTGACGGGTGAAGAAACCGGCTTGAAAAAGAACCAACCACCTGTGCGGAAAACACTGGCGCCTTGCTGTCTGCTCCTCGTGCACATCCGGGTCTTCATTGGATAACTGATGAGGACCCACTCCCCCAAAAATCCCATATAAACCAACAGAGCAGAGAGGAGAGAGAGAGAGAGATAGAGAT
>CAUYRH010006785.1:0-36961 GCA_963574655.1 Perodicticus potto
GACTGTAAATACAGGTCTCAGGCGTCTGAGTTTTTAATCAGCTCCTGGTGATCTCAGACCAGCAGCTACAGATAAGAACCCCTGGTAGTGCGTCCTCAGCGTGACCAAAGCGAGGACGACCGTAGGTCTCTGTGACTTCCAGGCCAGCTGAGCATCAACACGGATGACTTCTGCTTTCCTGGTACAGCAGCTCTCAACCAGGAGCAATTCTGCCCCACATTTCTGCTGGTCACAACCAGCACCCAGTTGGTAGAGGCCAGGGAGGCTGCTAATGCCCCACAATGAGCAGGATTGAGTCTCTACCGCAAAAAAGTATCTGGCCAAAATGTCAGTGTCAGCTAAGAATCCTGCCTGCAGTAAGCTGTCCGTCACCGAAGCAGTACAAGAAATCACCAGCACTGCATAATGGAACCAGCATTTTAAGAAAGAGTGATTCAACTTTACAGATATATGTGGGCTTATGTAATACTGCAGAGAACAAACTGTTCAAGCAATGAGATAAAAATTATGACAAGTCTTTGAAAGTAAATAAAAATATCTTTAGGTTCAAATTTCTTTCCAATATAGTAGTTTTTGTTCAAGTCAGTATTTATCAAAATCATAGACTTTTATCATAGACTTTTGGACAGAAATTTATAGTAGCAGAATATACAGGACTATCTAAAGATACATTTCTTTTCTGGGTAAATATACTTAAATTTAAAACAGAAAAAGTAAGCTGTTTCAATCTAACTAGACAACTTATGTTCTTACTCCATAAAATAATGAAAATAACAAAACATGGAAATCATTTATATTTCATATAATATCTGAAAAAAATCCCTTATGATGTAGAAATTTATTTTAAGGATCCTCACCCTAAAGAACACGGAGGTCTCATGCTACCACCTGACTTGCACAGTTTTATAACATCAATTCGCTAATTCAAACTAGGCTAATGAAATGTTTCTTAGGAGAGTCCCTGAGGAAATAGCTTTAATATCTACTGTGTTAAAATTAATTTGTTATTTTTTTCCAGAAAATGGAGTACTTATAAATATGAGAAAATACGTATTTTTAAATAATTTTTATCTTGGGTAATATTAAAATATGCTATTATAATCATCATACTATAACCTTTATCTCATATTATACCAAAACAAAACTATATAATGCTCATCTTATAAAAAATTTAGAAGAACTTTAAATTCTTAATTTTCTATATCAGATTCTCTTAAAAGTAATCTACACCAAAGATAAAGTTCCAATTGGTAACTGACTTAGGTCATTCAAGGAAGTGAGAAATGTGAAAATGCAATGGAAACTTTGAAATTATGATCTTAAGAACAAAATGTCATTTAGAAATTGTGTGTAATAAAAGTCAGAGTCTTACACATTAAGAAACCATGGCCAAGTATGATCACAGTGGAAAATACTTTGTCTTAAGTTTATCTGGAATATATACTTAGTAGATCAAGAAATTAAAGACAAGTAACCAAAGCCAGAAATAATTACATAAAGGAATAAAGTCATTTTAGTAAGAAGATAAAAATAACTATTATCTGTAGGACAGTGACGATTCTCCCACTGCATCCTAAACAGGATAAATAATTTTAGTGAACACCAAGGAAGAGTCAACTTTTGGCCAAATTATTACAAAATTTTAAAGGCATAAATCGCTCTACCTTTCCATATTCATTTAAATACAGTAGAACCTCTGTGAGTTGACCACTCAAGGGACAGAAATAAACTGGTCAACATACAAAGATGGTCAACAAAAGGAACTAGGCCTACTGTACTGATATGTACATGAGGTCCGAGTCTGGTCTACAAAAATCAGGTCAACAAGGTAGTCAATGTAGGGAGGTGGTCAACTGTGGAGGTTCCACTGTGTAAATCTGAAAACACTGGTGATACCGACAAGGCCACAGGAACAGAGTCAGAGATC
Organism: Perodicticus potto; assembly: GCA_963574655.1. Taxonomy (NCBI): domain Eukaryota; kingdom Metazoa; phylum Chordata; class Mammalia; order Primates; family Lorisidae; genus Perodicticus; species Perodicticus potto. The sequence continues at coordinate 1,928 of CAUYRH010006785.1, forward strand.
TGCTAACACACAGCATGGGAAGTATCATCAGACCAGGTATTAATCAATGACAGTGCCCAAAGCCCCCAAAGGACAGAGTGAAGACAGCATACCCGACGAGGAGTCGGATGATTTTAGAGCAAAAGACCAACCGTCAGGAGTCATGGACGCACAGTGTGGCAGGCGCAGCTCCACAGGCTTCAGGAACTTGAGGCCATGGGGCCCACACATCACTAAGGGACTGAGCAGGGTTTCACCTGGGGTTGGGGAAGGAGACAGGTAGAAAGGTTAGATGGCAGCCTTCTTTCTAGACCCACCCTTCTCCTTACCCACTGTTCACCCTATGCTTTAAGCCTAACAGCGTTAGTTTTCTACAGTGGCACTGAGCAAGAAATAGGTAACAAAGACTCAAATGGAATTTAAAATTTTCTAGGAGTCACAATAAGAAGTACAAAGAAACAGGTGACATCAGTTTTATTATTTAACTCAATATAACAAAAAATTATTTTGTATAAATATACAAAATCTTTGGAACTGATATGTGCTTCACATTTACAGCACATTTCAATCAAAATGGTTCATATTTCAAGAGCTAGGGAGCTACATGCAGCCAGTGGCTGCCGCGTTCAATCACGAGTATATTGTATAAAGCATATTCAAATGCACCTTTCACATATGTTACTTGCATTTTCCATTTTTAATGTTTGGTTCTAGACTTTGTTGCAAGGCCAAAACAGTCAGTACCAGTGGTTTTTAAAACTGAGTATCCCCAAATCAGAGTACAAAATCAAATGTGAGTATTCTGGGAAAATATAACCCAGTGAACTAACGTAATGTATTTAAAGACATAAAGTACTGCTAAAAGAAATCATTAACAGTTCATCAACACCTCATCCTGATATTCATAAATATTATGAAAATAAGGGCATTCTTAGTTGCAGTTAAGCAGCTCAAAAAACATGCTGGTATTATCCTCTAAGGTAGTAATTTTCAACTGGTGTGTCCCAGCACCCTGCTATGCCGTGAAAGAATCTTAGGTTTGCTGTGAAAATTTTTATAGATCATTAATTAAATTATTTTCAAAAGATGTGCAAAACACAGTAAATATATTCTTTTTTTGCTTTTTTTTGGTCAACATAATTTAAGTGAGTTGTGAGATAAAAAAGGTTGAAAAACACTGCTCTAAGGACACCTCATCAGCCTGTATTTACTAGTACTGAGTTCTGAGGTGACAGGTAAGACAGCACCTGCCTTAAGTAGCTGACATTCTCCGATCAGTCAACAGGCACCGTTAATACCTTTCTGAATGGGCGTTCCCTAACCCCGCTCTGAGATGAATTTGGCCGAGTTGGTCCAGACTGCCCAGCAGTCACGTGTGAGGCAGGCCCCACGGCCGTTCCTGCTGTCACTTCTAATTCTGCACTGACAGTAAAGCAGGCCGTGTGGAAAGTCACCACAGCCTCACCTCATGCCACCCACTGCATGCCCGTGACACCATCCCCAGGACACTCTCCTCCAGGGGCCCTTCCTGAGGAAGGAAACGTCCTGTGGCTGGCCCGGTGCGGAGGCAGGAGTGAGGCTGCTGGATTCAGCCAATTACTTTAAGGTTGGAAGTATATCCAGGGCAACTCTTCAGTTATTAAAACAAAGTAGAAAAATAAACACGTTTACCTTTCTCTTTATCTAAAGGTGGGAGGATACTGTTGTCTCTGCAGACCTTGAAATAGATTTCCTGCTCTGTTCCTTCAGGAATGGCTCCTTGGGGAATAATGATACTAACGCCAGTCTCTATGGAGCTCAGCACCCCACCGTTGCTGTTGAATACGCCTCGGGCTGTGGCCACCACCGTGTGGCCATCTCCATCTTCATCTTCTTCCACAGCTGAAGGACTGAGAGTTAAATGATTCATGAGTAAACTTCTAATAATGTTTAGGAGTTTTCCGTTTATTGCTATTGTGATAGTTGGTTTCATCTTATTTTTATTCCTCCATATAATCAAGAAGTTTACCTGTTTCAACAAGGTAAGTTTTTAGTGATTGGTTTTATTCACTGAGATAATTAAAAGCGTATGTTTCCTGCAGAAATCAATTCATTTTTGAAAGTTACTAATCAAGTTACCTTCATTACTGATTTTGCAATCTTAATGTACAAAACCTGGTAACTTGCTCACTCAAATTATAGGTTGAATACCCCTAATTGGAAAATCTGAAATCCAAAATGCTCCAAAATCTAAAACTTACTGAGCATCAAAATGAAGTTCAAAGAACATGCTGATCAGTGTTTTGATAAATATAATGCAAATATTCTAAAATCCAAAATTCAAAACACTTCTAGTTCCAACCATCTTAGGTAAAGGATACTTGATCTGTCCTTATGAGTCTTAAGGAAGCAGATTTTAACATCTATGAAACTGGTGCTTTAAATCTGATGGTAAGTTGAAGTTTAATTGTTAATACTTTTCTTCCTTCTGAGTGATGAACTTACAACTGATGGCATCTTAGACTCACCCCAGGGCAGTGGTTCTCCACCTTCCTACTGCCGCGACCCTTTAATACAGTTCCTCATGTTGTGGTGACCCCCAACCATAAAATTATTTTCGTTGCTACTTCATAAGTGCAATTTTGCTACTGTTAAGAATCGTAATGTAAATATCTGATATGCAGGATGTATTTTCATTGTTACAAAGGGGTTGTGACCCACAGGTTGAGAACCGCTGCCCTAGGGATTTATGTATGCTTACTTACGGCCCTTCCTTAGCACTTCCTGAGGATCAAATGGCCATCTACCAAAGGCCAGGCTTTCAAGTTTCCATGTGCTTAAGACTTTGGTACGGATACATCCCAAACCTTCATTGAAAGAGTTGACTAACTTAGTAATCAAGGAAAAGGACCAAAGAGAAAAGGGATGTGGTAGCAATGACTGCTTCAAAAATGGAGGAGGCTACTAAGACTTCCTGAAATCAAGCTGAGCTGTGACCTGATGGTGAGCAGAGAGATGGACCAGCATGGCATCCAAAGGCAGCTGCAGCTTCATTCCAGCAGGGACAGCCTGCATGGCACAACAGCAACAAAGCAAAGCCCATCGCTTATAACACCGAGCAGCCCTGCATGGGAGAAGGCCCCTGTGCCCCATCCCTGACCCCGAGGCGGCGCACAAGGACAGGAAGGCAGCCACTGACAGAGCCCCTCCTTCTCTTGGGAAGCAGCAGACTACAGGGGCTCTCCTGGCGCTTGGTTTTGCCTGTTCTGCTTCACGGGTGGCCTGAAAATTTAACTTGATTTAGGAGGCTAAGATGAGCTTATGTGTGGCCAAAATGGGTCTGTTCAATTACGATTAATGAGAAGACAGAAATGAGTGTCTGGAGTCAGAGTCAGGGCAGGCTTGCTTTATCTCATTTGCTTAGCCAACTTGTTATTACACTAACTGATGGACGCTTCTTAACAGTCACTCTGAGGTTATTACACTTTTATTTCTAGCATCCTTGTTGAACAAATAATGAATGAGGAATACTGACACTTATGTTTTTGAGATATTCTCCACGTGTACCCCATCGGTAGGGGGTCAAAAAGTTATAGGCAGCCATGGCTGTTTAAAAGTATGAGCTCTGAGGTCAGAGGCTGAGTAGAGGCTCCCCTTACCAGTGTGACCCTGGGCAAAGTGCTGGCCACCACGCAACCTCAGTACAATACCTGTCAACCATACGTGACTATTAGCTTTATTGCTTTATTAACATCTTGTGCCTCCTGGAAGCGCTTCTGTGTAATGGCATCCACTGCAACAACACTGTTTAGTTTGAAGGGCAAGTTAAAGTCATCACTTCAAGTCCCAAGTCATAGCAACCATATCAAGCTCAAATAAGAAAAATCACAGGGCCAATGCTTTAAATACAGGCAAAAATCTTACCTCACAGGAATGGCTTTAGGCACTGTGCTGATATTATTTATCTGGTATTTAGGTTTATCTGTATGGATAGAGAAAGTTTCAACTCCACTGTCAAACTCAGGAGGCTGTGCTGAACTGTGTGATTTCATAAGAGTTTTTGGCGAGGTGGGGGCTTTTGAAGATAAGTCAAGTTTATGTGCCGTTTCACTTGGCAGAAGATTGTGATTGAATTTAGGACTCTCAAACTTGCGTTCAAATGGTCGAGCTGAACTCGTATATGGTTTTGGTGTGAATCGATTGTATGCTGGAGTGACTGTTTTCTGAGTCTGTTCAGCACCATTCACTGGAGCTTTCTCTGGAAAATTTTTCTGGGGATAGAAAGCAGGCTGAGCAGCGTCTTCTCGGTTTGTGGGTCTGAAAGTGGCTGGTTTATTCTGAGATGGAGGTGGATCTGGTTTGGACACTAAAGAATTCTGAAAATCCAACGATACTGAATTACCTGAAAAACAAACACATGAGTATTTAAAAACAATGTGTTAACTGCCTTGTAAATTACATTCAACTCATGCTGTTTTGAGCCCAAGGCCTCATGGAGAATATATAATTCACACATCTCTATCTTGGGAGCCACGTAATAAAACATTGTGGCCCCAATAACATTTTTTTTCCTAGTGTAGCAGTCAGTGTGTCAACAGCCCCTCTGCCACCTCTCCCAGCTTGACCTTCCTGGTGCCACAGTCTAGGCCTGGGATGCACAGTCTGAGGGTGACTTCTGACAAGGGGCACCTGGTGCCATTAGCAGACCCTGCAGCCATGGGTCAGCGTCCAGTGCCAAGAGTCCTGGCCCCCAAAGACTAGAGCTAGTCTATGTGAGAACTAGAAGGCCCAGTAACCTCAACCTCACTATTAATTAAGACAATGTAAAACAAAGCCAAACGAAGGCATTCAATACCATTTCATGCCTATTAGAAGACAAAACTGAAAGTCTGATAAGGGCAAGTGGTGGCAAAGATATGAAACCACGGGAATCCCACGCAGTGTTGGAGGTGCCAACCAGACTGTGTGGCGTAATTAGGGGAAGACGCTACTGCCATGTAAGTGCTCTGAAAATAATGGCAGAGGGAACAGTCCTAGCCTTCTTTTATAAAACCAGTTCAACCTTGATACTAAAACCAGACAAGCCCACGTTACAAGGTAAGAAAATTATTAACCCAAACTCCTCAAGAATATAGTAATAACCATTTACCACAGTAAGAGAATAAAGTGTACAAATCATACCATTATTTTAATATATACAGAAAAAAATTGACAAAATGCTTTTGGCTATCTAGAAATAGAGGGAACTTCCCAAACATGATAAAGGACATCTATGAAAATCCTACTGCTTATATCATAAGGGTAAAACATTAGGCCGTGTGTGGTGGCTCATGCCTATAATCTCAGCATTTTGGGAGGCCAAAGTGGGGGGAATCCTTGAGGTCAGGAGTTTGAGACCAGCTGGGTAACACCCTGTTAGAATGGTACCCGCCTGCAGTGCCCATTACTGGGAAGGCTGAGCAGGGACAGTCCCTCAAGCCCAGGACGACAAGGCTGCAGTGAACTATGATGATGCCACTGCGTTCTGGCCCGGGAGACAGAGAGAGACCCTGTCTCTTAAAAAAAGAAAAAAGAAAACGAGAAAGAAAAGGGTGAAACATTAAACCCTTTCTCCTTCAAGTAGGAAACTAGCAAGAAATGTTTTACTTCACTCAACCTATTCAACTGTTACTGGAGGTTGTGGCCACAATAAACAAGACAGAAGAAGAAAAAGCATAAAAAGCTTGAAAAAATAGTGCTTCATTTTATAAGGAATCAGAAATGTGTTGAATAGCCAATACAATACTCGGAAATAAAAACAAATGAGAAAGTATCACGTTATCAGACTTCAGACTACTATAAATCTATAGCGATCAAAACAGCATGGTACTGGCACAAAAACAGAGAAGTAGATTTATGGAACAGAATAGAGAATCAAGAGTTGAACCCAGCTACTTATCGTCATTTGATCTTTGGTAAGCCTATCACAAAAACGTTCAGTGGGGGAAAAACTCCCTATTTAACAAATGGTGCTGGCTGAACTGGCTGGCAACCTGTAGATGACTGAAACTGGACCCATACCTTATTAACAAAAATTGATTCTCACTGGATAAAAGATTTACATGTAAGACATAAAACTATAAAAATTCTAGAAGAGAGTGTGGGGAAAACACTTGAAGAAACTGGCCTGAGAGAATATTTTATGAGGATCCCCTTGGGCAATTGAAGCAACACTAAAAAAAATACATTACTGGGATCTGATCAAACTAAAAAGCTTTTGCACAGCCAAGGGCACAGTAAGTAAAGCAAACAGATAACCTTCAGAATGGAAGATTTTTGCAGATTATGCTTGTGACAAAAGTCTGATACCTAGACTCCAGAGATAACTCAACTAATCAATAAGAAAAGAACAAATAGGCTTGGCGCCTGTGGCTCAAGCGGGCTAAGGCCCCAGCCACATACACCTGAGCTGGTGGGTTAGAATCCAGCTTGGGCCCACCAAACAACAATGACGGCTGCAACCAAGAAATAGCTGGGCGTTGTGGCGGGGGCCTGTAGTCCCAGCTACTTGGGAGGCAGAGGCAGGAGAATCGCTTGAGCCCAGCAATTGGAGGTTGCTGTGAGCTGTGATGCCACAGCACTCTACCCAGGGCGACAGCTTGAGGCTCTGTCTCAACAAAAAAAGAAAGAAAAGAAAAGGACAACCCCATTTCTATGTGCGCAAAAGACTTGGACAGAAGCTTCTCTGAAGAAGACAGGCGCATGGCCTACAAACACATGAAAAAATGCTCATCATCCTTAATCATCAGAGAAATGAAAATCCAAACTACTTTGAGATATAATCTAACTCTAAGATTAGCCCACATCACAAAATCCCAAAAGTACAGATGCTGGAGTGGATGTGGAGAGAAGGGAACACTTCTACACTGCTGGTGGGAACGCGAGCGAATACGACCTTTTGGAAAGAAGTTTACAGAATACTCAAGGAAATAAAGTAGACCTACCATTAGATCCTGTAATTCCTCTACGAGGTATATACCCAGGTGATCAAAAATCATTTTAGAACAAAGACATTTGCACCAGAATGTTTATTGCAGCCCAATTCATAATAGCCAAGACATGGAAACAGCCCAAGTGCCTATCGACCCACAAATGGATTAACAAATTACGGTATATGTAAATCATGGAATACTATGCACCCATAAAAAGATGGAGACTTCACAGCTTTTATGTTTACCTGGATGGAGCTGGAACATATTCTTCTTAGTAAAGTATCTCAAGAATGGAAACATAAGTATCCAATGTACTCAATACTACTATGACATCAATATATAATCACCTATACATTCATACAAATGGTAAAACATAACTATAGTCCAGAAAGTAGGAGGGAAAAGGAGAGAGAGGGGAGGGGAGGAGGGAGTCTGGTAGGAGGGAGGGTATTCAAGGGGACCTCACCTAATGTGCATGATGCAATGGTACATTTTAAAACTATGAAGTATAACTGTCTTATCACAACAAGTAAGCGAGGTGATGGATGTGTTGATCAGTTTAATGTAAGCATTTCACACTGTATATCAAATCAGTACATTGTACCCCATAGATGCATCAATGTACACAGTTATGATTTCATAAAAACAAAAAAAAGAGTAGAAAGTACGAATTAAAAGTGTCATGTACACAGCTATGATCTAAATAAAAGTTAAATAAATAAATATATAAAAGAATTAAAACTGTCTTTACCTAGAGACATGACAGACTGTGAAAACAATCTTAATACAAAATACTATCAATCTGAACTATAGGTCTGGTTGAAGATTTATATACCCTCAAATCTGACTCCTCGGTTAGTTTAAGACTGTATCTGTAATAGCAAGTGTCTGTCAGCAGGAGAATGGAGAAACTGGGGTATATTCTCATGGTAAAATGGCTCTCACAGCTATTAAAATGAATTAAGTAGAGCTATGTGTTATTCACCTTGTTGAGACGTTACCAAGGAATGTAAATAGAAATGGCAAGATATTCCAGGACACATTCTATGTGAAAGTTTATGGCTTTCTGATGCCCATGTGTGAAGATGAAATAGTCATTTTTATAAACCATCATTCAAATATTTAAACTTAGAAATACTAGTAAACAAATACTACTTCCAGAAGATTTAGAGACTGGTGTAGAACTGATCTATGTTAATGAAACTGATTAAACTCTACCTAGCTAAGAGCTTGTAAATATAATGGTCTTGGTCATAAAAACAGGAAATGTACTTTTGGGGGGGGGGTTCATTTTGTTTGGTTTTGAGACAGAGTCTCACTCTGTTGCCCCAGGCTAGAGCGCCATGGGCCAGCCTCACTCAAAGCAACTTTCAACTCCTGGGTTCTAGTGATCCTCCTGTCTCAGCCTCCCGAGTAGCTCCTGCCACAAGCCTGGCTAATTTTTTTCTTTTCTTTTTTTTTTTTTTTGTGGAGACAGAGTCTCACTTTATCGCCCGTGGTAGAGTGCCATGGCATCACACAGCTCACAGCAACCTCCAAATCCTGGGCTTAGGCAATTCTCTTGCCTCAGCCTCCCGAGTAGCTGGGACTACAGGCACCCGCCACAACGCCCGGCTATTTTTCTGTTTTTGCAGTTCGGCCGAGGCCAGGTTTGAACCTGCCACCTTCGGTATACGGGGCCGGCGCCCTACTTGATGAGCCACAGGCACCGCCCTAATTTTCCTATTTTTAATAGAGATGGGGGTCTTCCTCTTGCTCAGGCTGGTCTTGACCTCCTGAGCTCAAGTGATGCACCCGTCTTCGACTCCCAGAGTGCTAGGCTTACAGGTATGAGCCACCGTGCCCAGCCAGGAAATTTTTTTTTTTTGCAGTTTTTGGCTAGGGCCAGGTTTGAATCCGCCACCTTCAGTATATGGGGCCAGCACTCTACTCCTTGGAGCCACAGGCATCACCCAGGAAATGCATGTTTAACAAAATTCTTAGTTTTTACTACTACCAGCTGGGAAGTTTCAAGTGCATATTCTTTTATAAAGTAAAAACCATTTTGCTTAGAAACTGTATGAATTTAGTTTCATATCTTACTGTGTTACAGTAATAATGTCAACTTCTGAACCCCCTACCTTCACTGTGTGCTCCTTTGGAATGGGCATGGAGGGCGGAGCTGCCGACAGGCTGAGGCGGCTGGGTGTACTGTGAGGGCAGTGGAGGGGGCGGGGGAGTGGCCTGCACCGGCTCGTAGCGCTTCTCACCAAATGGCCTGTCCGCAGCATCAGCTTCAGGTTTTCCCCTGTTCAGAAATGAAGAAGATGCCAAGATGTGAAAAATGGACCCGCATGTACAAAACAAGTTCTCATTCCTCTGTGTATCCCTAAGTTTCAAAACAAAAAACATCTAGAAATTTCATATGTTCGTGAGTATACAGAGCTACTTTACCAGAATACACAAATTCAGTCGTCAGCACAAGAAATATCCAGAGAGCACAAATACTAAGAGTATTAGTAAAACACCCAAAAGATGGCAACCAAAAGGCAGATGAAATTTTGGGTATACTTTTCATATTTGATGGTGTTTTTTACACAAAATGAGTAATGGCTGGAAGGTTTAAGAAAATCTCGAAATGTTTTGGAGAAGTGTTTAGGCACAATCTCCCTGAGCCCCACTTCTGGCTTGGCGTCCGGCTCACTGAGCACCACCAAAAACGACAACACAGATCAGGAGTCAGCCGACTTCTTCCCAGAAGGGCCAGACAGTAAGTGTTTTCAGCTTTTTGGGCCACAAGTCTTTGTCACAATTATTCAAACTATGCTGTTACAGCCCCAAAGCAACCACAGAAAATAAACAAACAGTCGTAGCTGTGTTCCAGTAAAACTAAGAAAACTTGACATCTTTTACTTTATAACTTGCCCTTGATTTACCAGATCCATTTTTTTTTTTTGTTTAATGACTTCTAGAGTAGCAGAAACTGCTTCATTTTATAAAGCTCATTTTAAGTCAAATTGTGCCACATATGCTTATTTTTTCAGACTGCCGATTGTTAATATGTCACACATAAAATGCACACAAAAGAATCTTTCAAATAGACCCATAATTGCAAAACTGCCATCTAAACCCTACTGCAGAGCCAAATCCACACTGGCTTTATGTGCACAAACGACGACGTACACATGAACAAGGCTCATTTTCACAGGAGACTATTCCTGAAGAAGTCCAGTCTGATGATTATTTTGCTTTAATGCACTTAGATTAAGCATTTAAAGATGACATTAAAACCCGAAAGTGCACATAATGCCAGCGCCACAGTGAGGGACACCTTATGTAACAGCCTCACAATAATGCCAGTCTTACCACTTGACGCTCCTTTTCAAGTAGTCATAGCTAGTGTAAGAGCCAAGAAATCTAGGTGAGGGCGAAGCAAGTGCAATAAAACATGAAAGAAAATGGTCAATCTAACCACGTAAGTTTGCAGCAAATGGAACTCAAATGTCATTTTAAAAAACATCCACCACTTCAGCATACTTGGTCTTTAAGAGAATGTATCACCGACTCTCATTTAGCTAAGGAAATTAACAACAGATAAAATACAGTCACTTAGCCATGCCCGTGAAAGAGAACTGGTTCAGGGTCTGCCCGACAGCACTGGACCCTTCCTGACCCCTGCCCTCTAACTTATGACTTCCTTAGGCAGCCCCCCATGATTGTGTAGATGAATTCCTTTTGACAAATCCACATTTGTTTTTGTTCTTGTGTGTTTTTATTTTTTTCTGATGAGGTGTAAACCCAACCTGTGTTCATGTGGGTTTATGATGAACTATCAGTATCAAATTCTCTATCAGTTAGGGTCCAACCACAGAAACAGAACCAGCAGGAGTCATAAAACCATGTAGGCAGAAGAAAAGAGAGCCAACACCGAACCCAACAGGCGTCTAAACAGAAAGGAGCTGCAAAGATCAGGGAAAAGACGAGTGGGAGTCAAGAAACTTGGGTTCAGTCCAGTTCTGTCCTGTCATTTTACCTCATCCAACCTTAGTTTCCACTGTACCAGAAATCTCTAAAGTCCCCTTAAGCTTCAATAATAAACAAGTTATTTATTTCCTTAAAAAAAAAAAATCTATGTAGTATTTCCCTCAGTGTCCTCCTTGATCTGCTTTTATATTAAAAAATAAAAGCAGAAAAGAAAGAAAAGAACCATCCTAAAGTGTGGGCATAGAAGTAGAGTGACTCTGATGGTTCACTTGAAAATCAAGGTCTTCAATTTATACTCTCTCTTGTCAAAAACACTTTCAATTTTCATATCTCTTCTAATGCAGTAAACTTTATGCATCCGATATCGGAGTTAAGAACAAAAAACACACACACACCCTAGAACTTAAATGTGTGTACAATGCTGAAGCACTGGAGCTTACAGAAATCACGTACTAATGTTACGTTTCCCTCAACATTGAACTTCATGTGATTAGCTCCACTCATGCAATCAAATCTATGCTGCATCTTATTTTTAAGAGGTGAAATAACTTACTTCGAAGAATAACTAGGAAAATTTGATTGACTCTGAGAATGAGCTGGTCTGGCAGGCTCTGGGACGTGGCTGGCAGGAATGTGTGCAGGAGGCTTGCTCTCGAAGCTTCTCCGGTCAAAGTACGAGAGCTGTTTTCGGTAGTACTCTTCGTCCTCCTCAGGGTCATAATGATTTGACCGGACAATGTCTTCAGGTGGTTTCAGCTGAGGTTTCTGAGGTTCTGGGATTCTGACAGATAATGAATGAATGGCAAATGGAACAACTTTTAAGATGTTAATTTTACAAAGAAAATGAAATATATAAATCTTATCTTGACCTTTTCACAGACTGCTATGATTACCCAGGAACTAATTGAACAGTCAAACCGCTAAAATAGAGAATGGCAGATCCCAGGTGGTCAAAGACTATTACGCAAGGGTCCTAGGTCCTCTAACCCCCTTCTAGCTGATGGATTCTTTAGCACAGTTTAGTGAGCTTAATGCCTATCTGGTTAGTGACCTCACAGCAAGTTAGTTCATGAGAAAGAGAAAGGGGAATGTAACCAAGACAAGACTTCTCAAACTACATCTATATCAATGCCAGTAACAGTAAGAGACAGACTTTATACAGTACAAAGTTCTAGAAGGCACAGAGAGGAGATGAGGAAGATAGGAAGTCACTAAGCATTCATTATTGAACAGTAGTTCTCCTCTTTATCACAACTGAAAACCTATGCACATAAAACACTGGTTAGGCAGAACTACTGTATTCAAATATAGTCTGTGTGTCACTCATCAGCAGTGAGATGAGGCCCTGGTAAAGACCACAGACAGACACAGCTGGCCAGTCACTCCCCAAGCCCTTAAGTCCTGCAAGCTGCTTACTCTGAGCCGAGTGCCTTTTTAAAATGTAGAAAACAGGGGGCGCCAGCCCCATATGCTGAGGGTGGTGGTTTCAAATCTGACCCCTGCCAAACTGCAACAACAACAACAAAAAATAGCCGGGCGCTGTGGCGGGTGCCTGTAGTCCCAGCTACTCTGGAGGCTGAGGCAAGAGAATCGGCTAAGCCCAGGAGTTGGAGGTTGCTGTGAGCTGTGTGACGCCACAGCACTCTACAGAGGGTGACAAAGTGAGTCTCTACAAAAAATAAAAAAATAAAAAAATAAATAAAAATAAAATGTAGAAAACAACAGAATCATTTCTCTGTGCAGGTATGCTCAGAACAATGGCAAGCACATTGTGTGTACTCACTAAATGATTAATTTTAGTCATTTTAACCAAATGGTTAAATTTTTTTAACCATTTGCTAGAAAAATCTTTTCAAAAGCTTTGTTTGCAGGTTTAAATACAGCAAAGGTTTTTTTTCTTTTACTTCTTTTTTTTTTTTTTTGAGACAGAGCCTCAAGCTGTCACCCTGGGTAGAGTTCTGTGGCATCACAGCTCACAGCAACCTCCAACTCCTGCCTCCGCCTCCCAAGTAGCTGGGACTATAGGCGCCCGCCTATTTTTTTGGTTGCAGCCGTCATTGTTGTTTGGCGGGTCCGGGCTGGATTTGAACTCACCAGCTCTGGTATATGTGGCTGGCACCTTAGCCTCTTGAGCCACAGGCACCGAGCCAACTTCTCTTTTTTTTGAGACAGAGTCTCTCTCTGTCACTCTGGGTAGAGTGCCATGGTGTCATAGCTCACAGTAACCTCAAACTCCTAGGCTTAAGGGATCCCCTTGCCTCACCCTCTGAGTAGCTGGGACCACAGGCACCTGCCACAATGGTTGGCTAGAGACTGGGGTGGGGGTGGCGGGGGAAGGTGTCTTGCTCTTGCTTAGGCTGGTCTGGAAGTCCCAGGTTTAAGCAATCCACCTGCCTCAGCCTCCTGGAGTGCTGGGATTACAGGCATGAGGCATGAGCCATGAGGCCCAGTCCAAAGATCGGTTATAGACGTTATAATAAAGCTCATTTTTTCCCCCTAAGATCACTGTTTCAATTAAGAGAGCTGGTAATTTTTATTTAAGGATGGACTAGAGTCTTCTCCTTATTTCATACCTCTCTCTACTAAATAGTAAAAGGCTTTCTCATTGACTAAGACGGTCAGTCTCCGGTGTACTAACCTGTACAGAGTTTTGTCATGCTCACTGAATTGATTCTGAGTGGTGGGTTTGGGACCAATGATGGGAACACTTGGAGGTTTAGATGTTACTTCTGGAGGCTGCAGAAAAATAAGAGAAAGATGCCCAAGGAACAGATAATTACAAAACAGACTTCGTTTATGTGGGGGGGGGGGGGAAGCTAAGTGGCAAGCTAAGTGGCAGTGTGAACTGCTCTTGGCTTAGTGTGTCTGCACGTCCCAAGGAGTAGAGACCTTTTACCTTGAAACTGGCAGTGTCATTCACATCCTTCCTGGTCTCCAGCGATGCCGACCTTTTGTTCTCAAACATTTTAACTCTGGTGAGTACAGACTGCGGCTTCATCGCGGGGTCTTCCTCTTCTTCAGTCAGGGCTGAGGCAGGAGGCAGCGGTTTGTTTGAAGGCAGAGTTTCTGGCTTATGTTGAGATGAAGGTCCCAGAGGAGGAACCACAGCACTGTGGTGAGAGTCATAGTGGCCTGCTTTAGGGGCAAACCCTGGGGATGGTACTTGCTCATAGCTCCGCGGATACGGGTCAAAATACTGCTTGGGCTCAGAGGCCTTGGGACCTGCTGAAGGGCAGGGCTGTGCTTCTGCTCTGTATCTGCTGTGCACGTCATACCCAGCCGTCAGCTGCTCCTCGTGGTGTACTGTGGAAGCTCTAGGTGGCTGTTCGTAACGTGGTCGGCTGTCATAGGTTGGCTCTTCAAAACGTGGGAAATACCCTCGTTCAGAGGACTCTTCAGGGTGCTGTCTGGAGTCCAGGTCTCGAGGGTGATTATCCAGAGAAGGCCGGGGCTGGTAGGAAGACTGTCTGTCATCACAGTACGACCACTGCTCCTCGTACACAGGGATGCGATCCTCGTATCGCACATGATGGTCGTAGTTTCGAGCAAACTGGTCCGTGTAGCTCGACGAGTCGTATCTGTATGAGGGCTGCTCCAGGTCTCTGCTGGCTGGTTTCTCTACATATGGGATTTGGGGTTCATAGGTCAGGTTAGACTCTCTGTCTGGCCTCTGCCCTGGGTGACCAATAGGTGGCTGTTTCAAAACATGATTCTGCCTCATCATTTCCTCAGAATATGGATCCTTTCTATATACCTGTATAAAAAAATTCACGTTTAAGGACAAAGACTTGATTTTAATCCTAGTCTACTTTATTAGACTATGATTTAACATGTAAACATGGTATGTTTCCCCACTTATTACCAGGATAGACATGATTAGTGGAAAAAGCTAGAGTAAATGAAAGCTCAAATTTTATAATGCAGAAAAGGGCTTTTGTGGTTCAGCACGTACTAAATGAATAGTGAGTTAAAGATAATTATTGAATTTAGTAGAAATTAATATGCTAAACTATTGATTCTACTTGATTCTGACACTGAAAATAAAAATCTTAAAGAAAATCAATGAACACCGTAATTCATATTAACATAAATAATGTTTATGATAGGTCCTCAAATACACATTAAGAAATTCTGGAAAGTACAGAAAACCAAAAATAAAAATAAAATAAAAATATGAAGCACAAATCTCAGCTAAAAGGCCTGTTCTCAATCAGTATACCACTGGAAGCCATGCAAACAGCAACAGTGAAATGATTTGTATTGATTTGAGAGCACTACGGTGTGTAAGACCACAGTAAAAAACAGCAAAAGAAACACTCAAAGGGCAAAGCAGAACGGTCACTGCTGGACTGATGGAGAGCGACAGACGAGCGGCGCTGAGGCACGGGTACCTGTGCTGGGTCTGCATGCGGCGGCAATGGCGGCACCTGGTCTCTTAGCATCATGTGAGCTGCCTCAGCACGTGGTGCTCTTAGAGACTCAGTTTGTGGTGAGGGAGAGGCGGAAGGAGCCGGAGCAGGCTCCTCCAGTCTGACCTTACTCAAACTGACATTATGGTTAACTGCAGGGGCTGACGACGCTGGGTGCATTTCAGGCGAAAGGTAAGGGACTGGAGATGAGGTTTCTGCTTTCTGTGAAGCGTTTAAAATATTTTAAGTATAGTGTTTCTGTTTACTGCTAACTTCCCACTTCAATTTATAGTGATTGGCAGACATAACATTTTAATGTGCTGAATGACAAAACTATGACCTCATGTCCTAATTTTTAAAATAAATACAGTATATCGTTGTGTAAGACAAACACACAAAATTTAGAATTAAGTCCTTGGTACTCACAAATTAAAATTACAGATTAATTCTTAATCTGGAGAAAGGACAAAATAAACTCAATCACCACGTTCTAAAATTTAATAATGCACCTCTAACTACAAAACGTTGAATGCTTGCTGCTTACCTGTTGAGAGGCTGTCTTAAATCCAGGGGAGTCTATTCTATGAATTGGCTGTGGCTGCGCTTGTGGTGAGTAAGGAGGATATGTTTGGTTTTCGTGATGCATTCCAGAGGAGTCCTCTCTTACAGGCTCAGAGGACCTTGTAATGGCAGACTCCGGGGGAGTCCCCACCTCATCATTAAGAGTTTCATCTAGTTCTTGATCAGTGTAGGCCCCGCCTTCTGTATCTGTGTCTTCATAGTCAGAAGTGTGTCTACTGTCCGTGCTATACATTGAGTATTCACTACCTGGGGCAGACAGGTAGGACAGACGATCGTCATGCAAATCAAGGTCATCACTTGTAGCACCATCCGCCTGGGTCAAATAAAAGTAAATTAAAAATTTTATTCAGCAGTCCTTTAAGAGATGGCCTTTATTTTATAAGGGAGTTTGAAAAGAATATTTTTCTTCGGAAAAATCACATCTATTGCTTGAAACTTTTGGTGAGGAAAGGTCAAGAAGATTTTACAAGCACACATGCAAGACACACAGAGCATCCCTTGAGATCTGAAGGGCAGGGATGATGAGACGGAGCTGGGCAGCCAGGACAAAGCTGGACTCTAGGGCCTCGCCCCAGAAGATAATGAAGACAATAAACCTGGCACTACTCAGGTTCATAAAACCTAGTCACTAGCTTTTCAGCCCAAAGCAAAGTTAAGAGGGAGAACGTTACCAACTCAAGCTCACAGAAACAAGGACACACCGACAGAACAGCACACGTGAGAATAATTACGACTCCACAGGTCAAGCAGAATAAGAGCTACTATATTCAGACTGATAAAACAACTTTCTAAAAAGTTAGTATCTGGCCCTTCAAGCTATTATGAAACAATGGAAAACCATCACTATGTGATGGTTGCGCCAGTAAATTAAGAAGAAATTTTTCCTTTATTACGTTTCACAGAAGCAGAATCCAATGGATGGAGAAGGAAAATGCAGTTATACTTTTTTTGCACAAGTAAGAGCTCAGTTAGTTTCTAATAGTCTATGCTGATCATAGAGTTGATCAGAAAGAGAGTGAGAAGTTTTTGAAGGAAAAGTGGCTACTGAGTTGCAATCAACAGGTTGTCACTGGATCCTAATTTGAAACTAACACGTGAAGATTGTGCTAGGCACTGTGCCCAGCTAGGAAGGAAAACCAAAGGATCTGGAATCCAGAAAATATTTCTTCCATTTTAGCATGCACTAAAGGATAAACAAAGGGCTTTTGTTTCCCAGGAAGATGCACTGCTGTTACCAAGCCGGCTTGGTGTGGCTTTGCAGGGCTACTGTACCAGCAGCGTGGTTGCAGGAGTTAAGCTGCCCAAATGGAGCTTTCTGCGCAGTCCCGTGCCTGGCTCTGGAAGAGTCTGACCCTGGGCACTGCCTTCCTGATGAGGAAGAGTAGGCTGTCAGGCCTCCCTGTACTCTGGTACTTACTAGAGCACCTGCCAGGCTGGGAGAATGAGAATCCCAGGGCTCTGGGAAAGCACAGTCTCTCTCTCACTAGTCTCAATGGCTTCTGAACTCTGCAGCGACTCCGCACGAGATAAGCTGTCTTGGTATCTGCTTGAACTTTCCAAGAAGATTCTGGAAGACTATAATCTAGTAGCCATCCAGTGAAATATTTAAAGCCTGGGGAAGAATGCCTTGGAACTCCCCTATTCGTCTAGCTTTTGCAGATGATCTGAAATGCATAAGTGAGCAACCACGGGGAGAACCATGGCTGCTCTGAAGCAGAACATGGTGTGTCTACATGTTAAGAAGGCTGCAGGATGACTTCTCTAGGTTTAGCGGGGACCACAGAATATTGTGCGGAAAAAAAACCCTTCCTAGCAATAAGGTGAAAGGAGTCAGCTCAGGAAAGTCTATGCAAAATGAAGTGGTTTTAACAGTCAGCTATTCTGACAAGATATACTTGAATGAAAGGATGCAGGAAGATAAGCTTGATTTAAGTTGTAACAACTTTTTCTGATTTACAAAATACATCAGTCCAGTCTAATAAATGACCTATTTTTCCTTACATAAGAACCTGAGGCATTTAGACCTTTATTTTAAAATCAAGCAAAGGGAGGAACAATAATCTCACATAAAGAAATTATAGAAAATGAAGATTTGGGGATTTAAAAAACCCTGTCAGGTAGGTAGACATGTATAGTTTGTGAATTTTGGACACATCAGTAGACTAATTTAAGAATTCACTAGTGCAAGCTACTAACACTCTACCTACAAAAGATGTCGATCGAGTTGAGCTATTGTAGAAGGTTAAGTACAAAAAAGACTACAGTCCTTTTTATCAAGTGCCACAAGTAAAAATGAGTAATATTGTGTGTTGCTGTTAAGGGGGGTAACAGTTTTTTCCATGCTGATTTTCCTACTAGTGTCTCTGCTGACATGTAAATTATTCAGAACGGCCTTATGGTCTCCTATGCACGGTCCGTCCCCTACACTGGTCCACAATGAGAAACACCACGGTTCTGACCATCCCTACAGGTGAGAATGGCAGACAGCACCTCGAGCATCTCCTCTTGCAGAGGCTGTTTCTGGGTGCGGGCACAGGGTCTTCAGCATGCAGCGTGCACTGCACAGCCAGGCGTGGGGGTGGGGGAGGAGGGGGCACGTGCAGGGGCAAAACACAACGAAAATCAAAACCACGAGGAAACACAAAACAAATAAAAAAACGAGACATTCTCCATCTTCTTTAACAACTAAAGCTTATGAATATTGCATCATCTGAAGGTAAAAGACATTAAATACACAGATGCCTTCAATGGTGTACTTTGAGAAAAACAATTAACTCTACAAACAAAATAAACAATTTTCTCATCGAAGATTGCTATAAAACGAGAAAGACTGACAACAAAAAGTAGTTCTTTTAAAAGCTGGCCATTTCGAAGTACATAAAATCAAAGTTCTTTTTTTTTTTGTAGAGACAGAGTCTCACTCTATCGCCCTCTGTAGAGCGCTGTTGAGTCACAGCTCACAGCAACCTCCACCTCTTAGGCTTGAGCGATTCTCTTGCCTCAGCCTCCCAAGTAGCTGGGATTACAGGCGAAAATCAAAGTTCTAAACCATAAAGGATCTATTGCTTTGTTCAGTATTTCCCAGCAAGCTGATGCAAGAATGTTAAAAGGAGCTGACTAACGAATTCTCTAGGTAGAATGTGAGGAAATGCTTAAATGAAGTAAATTTTTTGACTCTTCAGACTTCTTAGAGCCTGCAGAGTCCTACCCACTGCTCACCCTCAGAGCACCTTTCCCTCACAGCAAGTCTTGGATTGAGTGTGTTGAGGACAGCACTCTGGGAGGCACTCATCTAGGGTCTCATCAGAGAAGGACACTGAAGCCAGGTTCAAAGTCGTCATTCCACAGCCAAATGGGGGCACAGTTAGAATGCAATCTGCTTTTCATTACAATTTGAGAATTCTTTAAGAAAAAATTCTACTGGAGTGATAATACGTGAGCAAAGCAAAGAATCTGAAACAACTTTCCCAACCCCTATGCACAATTTATAAAAACCTAAAAGCTAACTTCCCCCAAATTACTCTAATAAATTGATCAAATAAGAAAATAGTAACTCAAAGGCTTCTGTTCAGTTATATAATTTATTGAAGATGTCATTGACAATGCCTTACCTTTCCCTCAGAAACCCAGACTAGCTGGTTCTGCTGCTGCTGAATTGCTTCTTTCAGTGCACCGTACCAACCGTCATTCATGGAATTTAAGTTAATTGTAGCTGAAAAATTGACGATACAGTTTTATAGTTAGAACACTACCAAAAGTCAGAGAATAATTCACTCAAGTCTGCTTAGAGCTCAATCATCATACTGAAAAGATGGTATTCAAAGACACACACACTTGGGACTTCTCTATTTTGGCACTGCACACTGTCTTAACCAGACAGCAGCTGTGAACACAATGGGACGCGTCCCAAGGAAAGGTCATGTAAGTTTTAGGATTTGAACTACACATTTTTGCCTACATACTGTTGCCCAGACACTCGAAGCTGAAAGAAAGCCTTCAAATACTCACTTGTAAAAAGATGGTGATTATTTTTACGAAGTTTATGAGATCGCTCATATAATTTCCTGGCACTTTTCCGAGATTCTGGACATAGTCTCATTCTCATTGTTTTCACACCTTGTTTAGAATCAGGGTTAAGGAATACAACAATTGGATACCACTGGGCATAATTAAGACGATCAACCGCATTTGGTGTTACATCTAATAAAGCATGTTTGTCCTGGAGACGTAAAAATATATACAAAGATATGAGAATCATTGCTTTTAGAAAAAGTCAAAGTCCATACTACATTTCAATGGTAGAAGACCTTTAATTGTGTTCAAATGTGTTGGTGCACATGTTACAAAACTGTAATCAGAAATTAATTTGATACAATGTCTAGCCCAACTTCTAAAAGTTTTTAACCAGCTCACTTAAGACTTTAGCTCCAATATTTGCAAGTGTTCAGCTAGAAGTGAAAATATAATAATTTAATGTTTCTGGTATTTCCTATGCATATAAATATCAAAATGCAAGCTCAATTGTCCTTAAGAATTATCAACAGTCTGTTAATTACATCTCAACACCATATACTTTTTTGTGGCAATGAAAAATCTTTTGATGTCTGTAATAACTATTCCTTGAAAGTGACTGTAACTACTTTTAAGGGCAATTTTTTATTGCTGTATCAGTAATAATCTTAGAAAAACTACCTTCTATTTTCGAGTTAATCACATCCCACCTCACTCAAAAACACAATGATAACAGCTTATAACAAAGTAGGTCAACATTTAATAACTTACTTGATCTATAATTTGCTTTATTGTATGAAGACGAATAATGCCAGAGCTACGTTGGTCAGTTCCAGCATCTCGTGGTTCACTTTCTATTTATCAAGTCAGGACAAAAATAAAATGTCGAGTTATCATTAGTTAGATCACAGCTTCTCAACTACTGCTTAACACTGACATAATGGGCTGTACAATACTTGTAGGGGCTGTGCTGTGGCCAGTTTATAGCAGCATTTTTAAACTTTACCCACCAGAGGTCAGTAACGCCCCCCCTTCCCAGAAACACTTTAAATTAATGCTTTTCACCAGGAATAGAAGGCAAGTCACGTACTTGCTTTGGGTGTGAAATTAAGGAGCTGCCCCAAAACTTCAGTAATCAAAACAGGTAATATTTTGATGCAGTATTTTTTAAAAAGAAACCTAATTGATGCCCAAAAAATCCACAATGAACAATTTATCAAAATTTTAAATAAAATTGATCAACCAGGACTTGAGTAAAATTTAAGACTGTTACCTGGTCAAGAGAAATTATTAAATTTGGCAATTTTTTCAACTGAAAATGAGATAAAGAAAATTTAAAGAGTAGTAATGATGAACTTACTCATCAAGCCAGGGAAGTAAAATTATAATAAATTCTGTGGTATTGAGTATTTACACTTAAACTAATGTGAATTTTAATATGTATACTTTTCAATATTTTTCCAACTACTTTAATGTTCTGGAAAAAAATTAGCCATCATAAACATACAGAGAGGGATGCTTATTTTTCCTTTTGCCTCCAGGCTCCACACAGGCTCTGGAGTGGCTCCCAGGCCTGGCCGGCAGGGCACCAGTCCCCTACCTCACACTGTGTGCTCCGTGTGGCACGCTGAGAAAGGCTAAGGAGGCTGTGCTTGTGGCCGGCCCTGCCCAGTCCCTGCTGGCTGACGCAGTCCCCAGTGGTCAGCAACGACGCCACACAAACTGCCAGAGCTCTGGGCTCAAGACTTTCCTTGGGCAGAAGGGGAACCCAGGAGCAGGAAGGTGGTGATCTGCACCTGTGAGACCGCTGATGGCGTCACCCTGACAACCTATTCCTCTGCGCTGGTACAGAATATGCTAAATGCAGCTGGGGCTGGTTTCCAACCAAAACTCTCAGAAGTCCAATTTATGGGAACTTCTTCACCAAAAAGGCATAGCACTGTTTGTGACTTTGGTCAGAAGGTAAGCTTACAAGGAAAGGAAGAGCTCTGGTGTTTAGATAGATAAGGGCGGAGATTTGCAAAGGAGAGTCACACTGAGGGACGAGGTGAATGGTTGGAGAGAATGAAACTATTTTAAGACAAAGCTCCAAGGACGAGCCAGGAAAAATTTCCAATCTGGTGAACACAGGGTAATTAAGGAAAAGACCAATTGGAAGTTTTGGGTGGGAAAAACGATACTAATTCCTTAACTCAAAAGAGTCCCCTTAGATTCAAAATGGACACATAACTACCCGAGTGGAGCCCAGCTATGGAATAAACCCTGTGAGGGCAGATCACTGCTCAGTCTTCAGACTTGGCTTTTCTTTAATTAAAAGCCCTGAATTTGGTTATGGGTAGAGTCACCACCAACTTTTTCAGGTAAAATGTTATCTATAAACAATGACTCAAAAAAGATCTTTTCTGAAAAAATTAAGTGGAATAGAAACAAATAATTTTTTTTGTTTTGGTTGTTGCAGTTTTTGGCCAGGGCTAGGTTTGAACCTGCCACCTCTGGTATATGGGGCCAGAGCCCTTCTCCTTGAGCCACAAGCGCCGCCCTAGAAAATAAACAATTTCTAATCTGCTCACATTTTATTATCATTTGTCTAGAAATATTCTGATTTCCAAAAAATAAATATTCTCATTAAAGTTCATCAGCAACCAAATGAAAAGCAATATTTTAACAAAGGGGGATGTTATGATTCTTTAAATTAGCACGATGTAGTTTAAAAACATCAATGAGGGGGCTCGGTGCCTGTGGCTCAGCGGGCTAAGGCGTCAGCCATGAACACCTGAGCTGGCATGTTCAAATCCAGCCTGGGCCCGCCAAACAACAATGACGGCTGCAACCAAAAAATGGCCGGGCGTTGTGGCGGGCGCCTGTAGTCCCAGCTGCTTGGGAGGCGGAGGCAGGAGACTCGTTTGAGCCCAGGAATTGGAGGTTGTTGTGAGCTATGATGCCACAGCACTCTATCCAGGGTGACAGCTTGAGGCTCTGTCTCAAAAAAAAAAGAACAAAACATCAATGAGGGTCCCATACGGTTCCAGTGGGAACAAAAATCCTCAGCACAACCCTCTGAAAAGCAGTAACAATTACACATATCGACAGCCAGAAAATGTTTATGTCCTATGGTCCATTCCTTCCCATTGGGGTGAATTTGTCTAAAAAAGAACCCCATAAATATGGAAAAAGCTATATTCTTAAGGATTCAAACCCTTTGGGAAACAAGGCAGGTCATAAACAAGCAAACAAAATATGAACAGATTTCTATATCCTTGTATGACAAAAGAAAAGCTAATCAAACCACAGACTGATTAAAGGCTTGATAATAAAATGAAAATATGCCATTATCTATCAAGAACAAAAACAAGATATATACTTTCCTAAATAGTATAAAGCATAAATAAAACCTTGCCTTGCCCAAATATGCTTACAAGGATAGAAGAAAACAGAAGGATAAAATTTAGGGTGATGATAATATATGTCAGATTCAATTTTCTAACTTTTCCAAATAGACAATAATAGTTTTTTTTTTAATTTTATTTATTAATTAATTTATTTAGTTTAGAGACAGAGTCTCACTTTGTCACCCTCTGTAGAGTGCCGTACCATCACAGCTCACAGCAACCTCCAGCTCTTGCTTGGGCTTAGGTGATTCTCCTGCCTCAGCCTCCTGAGTAGCTGGGACTACAGGCGCCTGCCACAACGCTCGGCTATTTTTTGTTGCAGTTCGGCCAGGGCTGGGTTCGAACCCGCCACTCTCAGGCACCGCTCACCAATTATAGTTTTACAATTAGAAAAACAATTTAGTTTATACACATACAGTAATTTACAGCAAGCCAAAGAAGTCATAACTAAGTTTATATATTTAAACTATCACAATACCACAAAACTAATTAAAACAAAGGATCTATAAGCCAAGTAGGCATAGAAGTACTGTAGCCTCAATATATCAATACCATCTTACTACAAATGACTGCAGGAATAACCGATAGCATTAATCATGCTTTATTACCCTTTTTATGTATTTGGATATTTGTTAGATTAATATTAAAACACTGGATTGGTTTGTTAAAGCCTAGTTTTGTCACTTAGTAGCTCGGTGTCAATAGCTGGTGACGATCCCAACCAGTCACCCGAGGCTCGGGCTGCTCCTTCCAATATGGACGTCACAACTCCCCCCTCACAGGGTCTCCATGAGGAGGAAACCAGACTGTGCTAAGCAGCTTTCACGTGAAGCTCAGAGTTTCATAAATGGCAGTTCTTCTTCTAAAGTGAACTCGTGTAACCAGGACATGATCACTCAAGTTTCTTTCCAAGTTAAAAAAATGGGATAAACTACAAAGTTTTCACAACAAAGTTTTACTTTTATCAAGCGAATGGACAAGGCCCGTCCTTTTACAGGCATAACTGGTAATGAAACACCTTCCACCACATCTGAAGCCCCTCCAAGGCTACTTACTTGCGATCTGATAAATGTCTGGTTCTTCTCTTGCCAGCTTTTCTCTGGCAACATCAGCTATTGGTCCAAAGATGGTTACAGGCCTCAGAAATCCAGCTGGAGAGAAATTCAAATAAAAAACAGCACAGTTCATACCTTTTCCTTCTTCATATACTGATATTAAAGGGTATAAGATTAGTCTATAAAAAATAAAACTACCTTCTCGAAGAACTACCCTTTCATAAGCTGGAAACTTTGTTTGAACTGGCTGAGCTGACAAATCCTCTCTGCTTTTTCGAAGATTTCTCTTGGAGCTGCGAAGACCTCGGAATCTCCAGAAGTCAGCCCGGTCTCCCCCTGCTGTCTTTGGAAGTGTGTACTGTACACTGGCTAGCTGCTCAGCTCTAGAAAGATAAAATTAAAATAAGGGCATTCTACAAAAAAAAGATCAAGGAGACCCACAATGAAATGAAACATCGCAGTACTGAATAGAAGTTCATGTGTAGTTTAAACCTTCATAGCTGCAACAGAGAGGAATCTGTGCAACTAATTTGTTATAGACATTAATAATGAGAATTATTAAGAATATAAAATAATTCTTTATATTACCACAGTTTCCCAGTGAAACTCTTACCATTTCCTTAATCCATTATATGAAAAGTATCCACATCCGTTACTTAGCTCATTCTGTAACAAGAATCCTCACACTCATACCTGTTCTTGTTGGGGATGATGCCTCGTTCTACCTCCTTATGGTTTTTGCCAATCCGAATAGCAAGCCAAGAGCCCAGTTTTCCATTGTATAAAGTATCCACGACACGGAACACCTCTCCTTTGTTAAAACTAAGTCCGTAGGGAGATTCCTTTTCATATTCAAAATGGGTCCTAATATAGAAAGAATCTCCTACATCTGATTCTACAATGCGACGATAAACTAAAAGGAATCAAAACACACATTATCAGTACTTAGTGGGGTAAGAAATTAATCTGAAGAGAATACATTACATGAAGATGCTGCCAATAATACTAATAGCATCTAACAAACGCTAAATTTTTACAGTAGATCAGGTATTTGATATCATGTATTTATCACCATTGCCTCAGGAAATGAGAACTCTTACATTTTGTAGATGAAGAAACTGATGAAACAGATCAAGTAATTTGTCCCAAGTTACACACGGGTTTCTATATTTATATCATTTAAAAACATTATGGACATTTCCTATTTTAAACCAGCAGTCCTCAAAACAGGGCTATTTTACCCTTTGCTCTCTCAGGGGATGTTTCAACACCTGGAGACATTTCTCATTGTAACCGTAAGTGCTGCAGAGGGGGGCAGGGGTCTGGGTTGACAGCCTCACATCTCGAGGGTGCAGGCTGGGAACACTCCTCAACACCCCACAATGACAAGGGCAGCTCCCCAAACAGCCTTATTTCACGCAAAGTATCAACAGTTATGAAACTGAGAAGCCTTGTTTTAAATGAAAAATTTATCTGCTTCATCATAGGAAATTAGGTTTTCTCTCCAATTAATGCTAATAAACATCTCCTTTGAAAACATCAGTACAAAATTTCAAAGCTGCCTACATACACTCTTGTTTGATTCTCATGGCTAGTAACCAAATAGAATTCTGACATGTAAAGAGCTGAATGGCATTTGACTTAAATTAGAATGCCATAAAGGTTGGTACTATTCATGTGCTCTGATAGTAAGAGTCACCTCAAGATTCTGTGCCCCTAAATGACTTAAAATAAAAAAATTAACTCTCTCTGAGGTTAACAATTCACTCATCGCTCAGCTTGCAGTAATTTATTTTAAAAAACTAAATTAATTTTTGCGTAAGTCCTCCAACTCTACAAGCTTCTCTTCTTTTTCTAACAGTAGCTCACCGTCCTTCTTCTTCTGAGCCAGGATGGTCACTTCTTCACCTTTAGGAAGGTCAAGCAGGAAAAGCACAGCTTCTTCTCTTATGATATTTGTGAAATCTACGTTGTTCACCTATTAAAATAAGATTTCAGAAATCACTCTGTTTAAGAATATAAAAATATTTATATAGACACGTCACAAATAATCTCAGAGTCCACTTAATCTAAAAATATCACATCTTTACGAGGGAAACATTTATTTTACTTTGGACAAAAGAGCATCTAATTTAAAACAAAACAGAGTATCAAGTAAATCAAGAAAGTTGAAGGTGTAAATTCATTTAAATAGTAGTCACAGTTTATCTTGACATTAAAAATCATCCGTTGTGGCTCGGCGCCTGTGGCTCAACGGGATAAGGCGCCAGCCACGTACACCTGAGCTGGCGGGTTCGAATCCACCCGGGCCCGCCAAACAACGATGGCTGCAATAAAAAAAAAAATGGCCAGGCGTTGTGGCAGGTGCCTGTAGTCCCAGCTACTTGGGAGGCGGAGGCAGGAGACTCACTTGAGCCCAGGAATTGGAGGTTGCTGTGAGCTGTGATGCCACGGCACTCTATCCAGGGTGACAGTTTGAGGCTCTGTCTCAAAAAAAAAAAAAAAAAATCATCCGTTGTAAAATCTAATCAACTTAGACCAAAAAAGATAACTTCCAATTTTAAGTATTTGTTATTGTCGTAAAGTGTCTGGTTTTAAAATTTTAAACTATAAATTCTATGAATGTATAATCCAGGGTGTCCCAAAAGTTACTCATGAAGTTGCCATATGCTGGGAAAATGGGAAATTGTAGCTAAGTGTATCTTCATTTACAAATATTCATAGTATTTTAGAAGGAGGTGGCCAATACATAGAAAATATTTTGTAAATATTTGTAAAATTTTATAATGAATATTTTTGTACATAAAGGTATATGTAGCACAATTTCCCACTTTCCCTAGGTATGGTATCTTCATGTGTGACTTTTGGAATACACTGCATAGTCTTGCTTTTTATGAGTCACTGATAGAAGAAATCTAAAGAAATGGGATTAAAAAAAACAAGAGTATGCAACACAGCACCCTGTAACCGTATCTGGGGGACACACGTCAGTATCGGCCAAGTAAGGGTCTACCCCTATCAGAAGCTCCTTAGTGAAAATGAAACTCAGTAAGATGTCACCAGTGACTTACAGGATTATAAGTGAGCTTTCTTCTTTTCAACTTGTGGAAATCTTCCAAATAAAAAGCAAAAAAAAAAAAACAAAAACACCCCAAACCAAATATATGCTACTTACTTTTATGATACAAAATGAAAGTGAACTATTAAACAACATTTGTTAAATGTATGTCCTGGGCAGTGCCTGTGGCTCAGTCAGTGGGGCGCCAGCCCCATATACTGAGGGTGGCGAGTTCGAACCCAGCCCTGGCCGAACCGCAACAAAAAAATAGCCAGGCGTTGTGGGGGGCACCTATAGTCTCAGCTGCTCGGGAGGCTGAGGCAAGAGAATCACCTAAGCCCAGAAGTTGGAGGTTGCTGTGAGCTGTGAAGCCACAGCACTCTACTGAGGGTGATAAAGTGAGACTCTGTCTCTAGAAAAAAAAAATATATATTTATGTATATGTGTGTATATATATATATATATGATTTAAAAAATAAAAATAAATTAAAAAAATGTATGTCCTTACTACTTCAAAACAGGAGATGAAGCGGGTAAGAAAACAGATCTATTTAATTTCCTTGATACAGTGAACATAATCAAATATGTTGTGTTCAAACTTTTTGATGTAACTGGATTAAGAACAATGTAAGTACCATCAGAAGGAATCACGCACACTGTCAGGTGGAAATCACTCAGAGAGAATGCTTTAACTTTTTGATACGCTAAGTTTAATGGGAAAGGAGCAGAATCAGACGAGAATGGCCCCAGGTGCCAGTCCAGGGGCTCAGGAGACGGCTCAGAGTGAAGATTCTATTATGGGCTGCTCACTGGAGCAAATGAATCCAAGACGGAGACTCAGGAGGGAGAAGCAGAGAGATACTGACATCTCTAAGCTTTACAACAGTGGTTCTCAACCTTCCTGATGCCATGACCCTTTCATACAGTTCTTCATGTTGTGGTGACCCCCAACCATAAAATTATTTTCGTTGAACTGTATTAAAGGGTCACGGCATTAGGATAATGAGTAAGAAGTAGATTGAATGCACACAGAAATCAGAAGGCAGGTGACAAAGACACTTTGAGGTGGAGACAGAGAGTAACAGATTTGATCTTCTGATTGAAATGGAACATAGTTTATCTAACAGAAATGAAATGGAGCTTTGAATATATATATATATATTTTTTTTTTGCAGTTTTTTTTTTTTTTTTGGCCGGGGCTGGGTTTGAACCCGCCACTTCTGGCATATGGGCCAGTGCCCTACTCCTTTAAGCTACATGCGCCGCCTGACAGACTCTCATTTTTATCGCTCTCGGTAGAGTGCTGTGGCGTCACACAGCTCACAGCACCCTCCAACTCCTGGGCTTAGGTGATTCTCTTGCCTCAGCCTCCCAAGTAGCTGGGACTACAGGTGCCTGCCACAATGCCCGGCTATTTTTCTGTTTTTGCAGTTTGGCCGAGACCGGGTTTGAACCCGCCATCTTCGGTATATGGGGCCGGCGCCCTACTCGCTGAGCCACAGGCGCCGCCCGGAGCTTTGGATATTTTAAAAAGAGAAGGGACACACGAAGATAGTACTGTTGCTAGGCAATACCGCTTATGGCAAAAAAAGAAAGAAAAGTTAAGAAGAGAAACAAGACCCCCCCCCAAGACCTCGACGACGGACTGCACCCAACCCGGGCTTTCCTGACTTTCAAGGATGCTGTCTCCTGTGGGTTATAGGGTTCAAAGCTAGCTCAGTTCACATATTTGCCCCTGAGGGAAACCATCTCCCTGTGCCTGTGTCATTATCTGGGGTGAAGAAGGTCCCAGCAGTCACGTGGACACCTCTGAAGATGAATCCCACGGAAGACGAGCACCTGGTGTGGCTGCTGACACAGTGTGGCCAACGGCAGAGTCTCGCCAGGCCAATGTGTAGTTTAACTTTAAAAGATTCCCTGGCAGATATTATACCAGCACAACAATAAGAACGTAAGATACATTCTTGCAGATTCTATGAACACC
The DNA here is from genome assembly GCA_963574655.1 of Perodicticus potto. Lineage (NCBI taxonomy): Eukaryota > Metazoa > Chordata > Mammalia > Primates > Lorisidae > Perodicticus > Perodicticus potto. Next base: position 31,308 of record CAUYRH010006785.1, read on the forward strand.
AGTGACTAAAATGAAACAGTGTGCTGTACAGTAACACAAAAACACAGCACTGAATAATTCATTATTAACGTAGTAACGGAAAGTGACAAGTCCAGCATAAGAAGACATGATGGATTCTTACTTTGAAAATTAAACTGGTTCAAGAGACCAAATACAGCTTATAATCTAATTACAACAGTAAGTTTGTTAGGTTTGATGCCTTTTTCTTGAAGTCCAAGTACTTTCAAACCCACGTAAGATGAAATACTGACATACCCTGAGAATCTGATCGCCTTCCTCTAAGCCTTCTTTGGCTGCAGGGCTGTCTTCTAGAACACCAGCTACGAATATTCCAACATCATTTCCTCCAGCCAGCCGCAGGCCCACACTATCTCCTTTTCTGAATTTTACCAATTTCATGCTGGGCCTGTTAAAACAGGTATTTCATTTGAAACAGAGACGCTTAAAAAGTTATAGCAAACTGCCACAATGAAAATCATAGTCAGAAATATATCAAGAACCATCATTTCAGAACACTTCCCACACATCATTAATTTACTGAATGAAATTTAGTGTTAGAATTCAAAATCAGGTTTCATAACACTTTGTTTTCTGATTAACAAAATAAATTTTAGAATATCTAAATTTAGTATCTAAGTACTGCTTTACATAAGTAATGTATAAAATTATAATGTTTTCTCAACTCTCAGAATCTTGGGTGCTGTATTCATTCCCAGTGGCTAAAAAGTCTTCCATTTTTTTCTACCTCCAACTCTCAGTGTATCATCTGTATTGAGTAAGTGAAAAGTCCTATTTTTTATAAAGGTAGAAACTAAAGCATAAATTGGCTAATTTTCCTAGTATCACTGAGTCAAAATCAGGCTCTAAGCATTGTGATCTCTACATCCAGTAGACAGTGATTTGTAGACTCTGCAGACGGTGGACTCTTTCTGCAGTTCACTTACTCTGATGCCCATAATCCTTCACCCTTTCTGGACTACTCCCATATCCAAACTCTGCCTCTTTCTTGTTAAGAGAGAGAATGGAAAGAAATTAATCCATGTACACATCACCTTAAGACGCTCTTAAATACCAAAGGAAGTCTTAGACAAATAGGGCAAAAACAGATCATAGTTATAAATTACTCCTTACATTTCCCTTCTAGGTTTTCATAATTATCCCCACATACCTAGCCAAGAAGACACACCTATTACCTATTCTGACACAAGGTCTAGAGTTATTAACTAAGTAATAATAAACAAATTATAAGAAGCTAATAGAAAATTACTAAATTTTATACAAATTAGCTATTTGTATAAAAAAATACAAATCAAATGAATGAAGGAATGAATAAATGGAAAGAGGGGATTTCTAGTCCTTTTAAACCAACTAAAGACTTCTTGAGCTTTTAGAACTTATAATGTATTCATTTTTGATGCAACTTCCTGACCTGGAACTTAAGAGCATGCCGGTTAGATAAGGTCATCACTGCCTGTGCCCCGCTCTCCAGCTTCATCACGAGCAGCCCACGCCCCTTGGCTGTGGTGGTGTCCTGCTTTTCCACCCAAGTCAGAAGCTCTCACAGACGCCTTCCCTAAACCAGCTGCGTACAAAGTTCTCTAAAACATTTCCTCAAAGTCTTCAGGTCCTTGGAAATCCTCTTCTAACCCTGACCAATCTCATGCCACTCAAAAAGAACAACAGTTATGTAATCTGGCTTTTGAAAAGTTAAAAAGCAGACTATTTCTGCCTCAAATCCATTCACTGGATTTAAATGAAAAAGCAGCCTTTTCTGGCTCAGCTACTCATCCTGTCCACCATATTCGAATCCTCTTCAGTATTTGATTTTCAGGGCTTTCCCAGGAAAGATCTCTGGAATCTTATTAAAGTTTCTTAAATCTTAAAGACCTGTAAAAGGTACAAGCAATTCCCAAGAAAAGAAAAAGAAGGGGACCATACCTTATAATTCATAAAGTTTGGATTACCAATTACCTAACATTAAAAATGCACAATTTTAAACCTCATAATCATAACCTACTTCAGAACTATTTCTCTTTTACTAGCTGGGTTTTAAAGTAACAAATCCATTATTTTTTTAAGCAGAGAAAATGAGAGTGGGAGGTTCTAGACCTAATCCACTTGAGAATATGTCAATTTTCAGTAATTCTTATCATGCCCCTTTTACCATGGAGGTGACAAAAATCTGACAGTTTGAAATTTGTTTATAAAATATGTATCTTAATACTACCAAGCATTAAATATAAAGTAATAAAAAGTATAAGATATAAAAAACTTACTTTTGAGTCTAGCACCATGGATAATTTTGCCCACAGGAAACACTTAATAACATCTAGATATTTTTGGCTGGTCACAGCCAGGGGGGTACAGGGGGAGTGCTATTAGCAACTGGTCCCACAATGTACAGGACAGGTCCCCATGATGAACAATTATCTGGCCCAGAAAGTCAATAGTGCTGAGGTTGAGAAACACTGACTTTTTAAAATGCAAGGATATGAGAAAGCTGTGGAAATTGTGATGTCTGAACAGAAACCAATTTTTAATTTTTGTAATTCCTGACCTAAAAGCTAGGTAGAAGACAGTGGTAAGAAAGAAATCACCCCAGAGTTTCTTTGTTGTCCTCTAATCTTCAACTCTATCACCTATAAGAGACTGCTAAACATAATAACAAACAACCTAACCATACTATTAATTGGTTTATGAGATTTTTATGCAAAACAATCTATAACTAAATTCTATTCTAAATAATGGACAACAAACACTCTGTATCTTTGCGATTGCATTACCGAAGAATGCCGTCTTCGTGAGTTGAGTTAGGGAGGACGCCGTCAGACGGGCTGACAGGAAGATCCACGTCTGGCTGCCCCACTTGAGCATACACAGGCTTGGGTTCTAGAAGGAAAAAATGTAAACTGTGCAAGACTCACCTTATAAAAACATGAAATAATAATTATATGAACAAAATAATTAAAAGACTTTTAATACACATATATGAATCATCAACAAAACGAGAGATCCTGACAGGAGCGTACACACCGTATGTGTCAGAGCCCACGGTACAGCTGTAAATTCTGAGTTTTTATGATAAGTGTGTTTGCTACACAACCACCTATGCTGTTCACAGCTCCAGCTGTTAGCACTTGAAACATCTATTCTCTCAGTCAGAAGAAAAGAAGTTACAAGCAGAGAATCTGTTATGTTTCTCTGTTGAGACTGAACGTAGTTCCCTTTCCTCATTATGGTAAAATTTGCTTTTATACACCTATATTCCTGCCATTAAGCAGGCAGAGCAAGACGGAAGATTTGAGAAAAGGAACTGAGAGATATTAGAAACAAAATCTCCAGGCCTTTCAGGCAAATAATCTCAGAACCCCGCAGATTGTCTAGTCTTCATCTAGAGCAGCGGTTCTCAACCCGTGGGTCGCGACGCACAGGAACTGTATTAAAAGGCCGCGGCATTAGGAAGGTTGAGAACCACTGATCTAGAGCATTAAAGGTACTTTATACAGTCAGAATTTATGAAAACACTTTCAATAGGTAAAGTAAACTTTTTAAATTTTTGAAGGCAATTTCTGAAGTTTTTCTTTAATAAACAAGGTTGGGCAACAACCTTGCCAGTGCTAATAGCCATTAACCATAATTTTTTTCTATCTAGAAAATAAAGATTCACCTTCATGAAAGGCTACTGACCCAGGCCCACTTCCTGCCCCACAGGTCAACCTTGTAACTGACAATTACTTTAGGCTCACTGGAAACGTTTTTGGACTCGGCATTATGTTACGCTGACCTGGAAGAGTAGGTGTTTGTTTCTCATTTCTTTCGACTGTCACTTCTTCCACTGCTTTAGGTGTGTGATCATCTGTGTGCTTCACAGGAGTTGAGACAGCCCCAGGTTTAGAAACTCTCTCTTCCTCTCTGCTCCGTAGACTATACATTATTAAAATTGAAAATTAACATGGTGAGACTGATTTGGAAATCATTTGTAAGGAGACAGTATAAGAGGCAAGACAAATTTAAAAAACAATGACAAGGGACTTGCTCTAACAGTTATCAAAATATAAAAAAAATAGTGATTAAAACAAGAATAGCATTACCACAGGAAAAAAACGAACAGTTCGATGTAATAAAATTGAAAATAGGCCAAGTATAGTGGCTCACCCCTGTAATCTAACACCTCAGGAGGTGAGGTGGGAGGACCACTTGAACCCACCCAGGGTTTGAAATCAGTCTGGACAACAGTGAGACCTTGTCTCTACAAAAAATTTTAAAATTCAGCCAGATGGGGTGGCATGCACCTGTGGTCCCAGCTACTTGTGAGGCTGAGGCAGGAAGAGTGCTTGAGCCCAGGAGTCTGAGTGTTATATGATGACACACTGCACTTAAGCCTGGAAGGGGGGGTGGGGAGGAGGGAGGGAGGGGGGGAAGAAGGAAGGAAAATATATCCACAGTAACAAAGTTTATTCATGACATTTCAAAATTGTTTCATTTATTTATTTATTTTTGAGACAGAGTCTCACTTGTCACCCTTGGTAGAGTGCTGTGGTGTCATAGCTCACAGAAACCTCAAACTCTTTAGCTCAAGCGCTCCTCTTGGCTCAGTCTCCCCACTACGACACCTGGCTAGTTTTTAGAGACAGGGTCTTGCTCTTGCTCTTGCTCAGGCTGGTCTCAAACTCCTGAGCTAAAGCAATCCACTAGCCTTGGTCTTCCAGAGTGCTAGGATTATAGGTGTGCCCGGCCTCTAAAATTGTTTTCAAAGAACATACTTTTTATTAAATAGTCCTATTTATTTAATAGTATGGTGTTGGGACAACTGTCCACAAATTTAGAAAAATTAGATCTCTATGCATATCAATTTAAAAAGCTGATTTCAGATGAAATAAATTCCTAAACAAAAATTTTTAAGCATTTATACTATCAGTAGGAAAGGTAACGACTTTTTAAAATAAGGCTTAATGAACAGAAACCATAGTATTATATCAACAAAAGTGATTATGTGACAGTAAGAGTTTATAGATAGACAGGCAAATAATTGGGGGGAAATATAATACTGGATTGAACCAAACAATATGGAGTTTTTTGGGTTCAAATAGCTCCATATTAGCAATTTCATATAATTTGAACAAGCAAGTAGTAAGAGTTTCATACACATATACAAGAAAACTGTATATTGACCTAAGACATTTAAAAAAAATAAAAATTAATTAGACAACTCAACAGAAAAATGAACAAATACTATGAAGAGGCAATTCACCAGAAAGTATATACAAAAATAGGCAATAAATATGCCAATGCATTCAACTTCACTAGTAACTAGGAAAATACAAATTAAAATTAGAAATCACCACCATGAAAATGTTCATATGCTGACATGAACTGCAGAGGATACAGAAAAACAGACACTCATTTAATAATGAGAAAAATAAGTGTATAACTATTCGTGGTCAAAATAGGATTTATTAAAACAAAAAATCTAAGTATGTCACAGCTTGTTATTCCACTTCTAGTGTTTACCCAACAGAAATACGAACAAATATGTTCAAAAAGACATTTATAAGAATATTTAGGCTGGGTTGCACTGAGCTATGATGACACCACTGTGCTCCAACCTTGACAGAGACCCTGTCTCTAAAAAATAAACAAATAATAAAAGAATA